>CAUYQG010140348.1:0-14326 GCA_963574415.1 Tarsius wallacei
GACACTTCTCAAAAGAAGATATATGGGCAGCCAACAGACACATGAAAAAGTACTCAGCCTCACTAATCAACAGAGAAATGCAAATCAAAACCACACTGAGATACCACCTAACCCCAGTAAGAATGGCCATCATTAATAAAAACAAACAACAACAGATGCTGGCGAGGATGCAGAGAAAAAGCAATGCTTCTACACTGCTGGTGGGAATGCAAACTAGTACAACCTCTTCGCAAGACAGTGTGGCAATTTCTAAAAGAACTAAAAATTGACCTTCCATGTGACCCAGAAATTCCCCTACTGGGAATATACCTGGTGGAACTCAAATCATTCTACAAAAAAGATACCTGCACATGTATGTTTATTGCAGCACTATTCACAATGGCAAAAACATGGAACCAACTGTGCTGCCCATCGAAAGTGGACTGGATAAAAAAATGTGGTACATATACACAATGGAATATTACACAGCCATAGATAAGGACAAACATATGGACTTTGCAGGAACTTGGATGGATTTAGAGTCGATCATACTCAGTGATCTATCATAGAAACAAAGAACAGAGTACCATATGTTCTCACTCATAAGCAGATCCTGAACATTTACCATAATACTATAAGAAAGGGATTGGCAGTAATGAGATACTGCCAGGATGGGGGGACACAACATCAATAAGGGTACCTGATCTCAAACCAGGCAAAGTGGGAACCAACGGGAGGCCCAAACTTTACCTGTGTGATGACCACTTGTATACCTAATCCTGAATTGTACCCCACATCTTTAAAATAAAATAAATAAAAATAAATAAAATAAAAAAGTAAGGGCAAGATACAGATACTCACAAATTTTTAAAAAACTTACATAGTTTTCAACACTAAGGGATCCTCTATGAAAAAAATTATCAAAAGATGCGAATCCAGAAAGAGAGAAATTGAACAAAGAAGGGGAAAAAAATAGTAGAAAAAATGAGCAAAGAAATTAGCAAATATTTTGCTGAATCTAAGCATGCATTGACTGCATAAAAATAAGCAAAATGACTAATTTGGGGGATCAAAATATGAGTCAATATTAAAATACTTAACAATGGCATAAAAGACTGGGTGACAAGTTACAATATTCTAAGTCTAGAGTATTCAGAGGAGCTTGATTATCTCTAAGAATAGAAATGGAAACTAACTTTCAACACGTTGTATGTGAAAGTAAAGAGAGAACAAATAAAGGAGGCTAAGTGAATCCAATAAAATGTAGGACAAGGAAAGCAAATAAAATGCTTTTAAAAATTGAAAAGATAAATAATTATAGCTAACAATTGCATAGCACTTAAATGTGCTGGTTACGGTTCTAAGTGTTATGTATATATGGTTAGTGGTTAGTATTTATTAAGCACTTAGTGAATATTAACTATTATGCTATTTCTCCATAGAGCAAAACTGTTAAATGACCTCGACATCACAAAAATATGTGGATTTGGACTAAATTCTTAAAAACAGTAAACTTTTAATGTTGGAGGAGAAAAGAAAGGAGCACTTTAGGCAGAGGAACAGCATGACACAGATACAGGAGTTTAGAAATGTAGAGTATACATGAGAAATGTAGGGAATGGTGCTTGTGTCATATATATATATATATATATACACACACATAAATGTATATATATATGTTAATTCATTCCCCATAACAACCCAATCAAGTAAGTACTATGATATAATTATTTTTATCCTTATTTTACAAATGAGAAAAGTAAAGTATAGGGAAATTAATTTGCTCAATAGCTAAAGTCAGTAAAGGACACAGACAGGAATGAAGCATAAATGTAACACCATAGTCTAGACTATTAACTGCCATATTATCTCTAGTATACTGTTTCTAGAAGTGAATCTGTTAGTAATCACAAGAAATGGAAATGAATTAAACTCACAAAGTAAAGAGTATCAGAATATAAATATGTGTGTATATATGTATATAATATGTATGTGAAGAAAATAAATATATATTTAAAAGTCAATGACATCACAAACTGGTTATTTATAAATATAATGGACAAATCTCAGTCAAGACTATTCAAGAAAAAAAAAGAGTGGGCAAATAAACAAATAGTGACATGTAAACAAGACTAACTTCAGACAAACTATTAGAAACTTGTAAGAATTTCAGCAAATTGTCCAGATGGATAAAAGATAAGTATAAAAAAATGTATCACCCTCATTTCTATATACCATTGTAAATAATTTGAAATGTACTTTTTAAAAATGTACTATTTTTGGTCACCAATTCAACTGCAAAATGTCTAGGAATAAATTTAACAAAAACATGCCTAAAACTTTTAAGAAGAAAATATCGACATTACTAAAATACTGAAGATGAAGACTTGGAAGATAAAAGATGACAGTCGTGCTCAAATGAATCAACAAATTCAGTTTAATGCCAGTAAAATTTCAGCAGCATTATTTTGATGAAATTCTAAAGTGATCCTAAAAATTATTTGAAAAGACAAGAATATTCAAGACAATTTTGAAGTGAAAACTCATTTCATCAGATAACAATTGTATATTTTTTTAACTGCAGAACTACAGTTTCAGCTTTAATTTAGCTACTAAGAATTTATTTATGTGTCTACGGATAATGTATTTAATAATTTTGGGCCTCGGTTTCCTCATATACCCCACTGCTAAGCAGCCTACTTGCTCATGTAGACACCCAACATTTCCTGATTGCCTAATACAAAGTAGCCCCTCCATAGTAATTAACTATTGGATATGTTTGTTTATGGTGCTGTTTGTTTATGGTGCTTTCTAGCTCTAAAATATTATTTTTATGACATCGTTATTTGTCTCTCCTCATTCAACCACAAAATATTAAAATGCTCCCATGTCTTTGGTGTCTTGTCGGTCTTTTTCACCTCAATACTCCTTATACCTGGAATTGTCCCTGTCACGTGGTATATTCTTAATAAATATTTATGAACATAGATTCTCATCTATGTTCTATAATTCCCAACGTAGTAAGCTGCAAATCAAATTCTGACAGTTCTGATGTTTTTTAAAAAGGAAAAAGTCTGATGAAAGATAATCTTCATGTTGTTTTCACCATGGGCAAGGAAAAGGGAGAAGACAAATTTAAAAAGGTAACATACTTAAACAAGAAAGCTGCAAACTATTAACATGTGTGTCTAACAAACCCAAAGGGCATATCTATGGTGAGGAGAACATGACTATTCTCTCCAAACAGGGTACAGAACATTGATCGCTATCCCAGGTCCTATTACACAACTTCCAGCTTCAAAAGATCATAGGTGCCATATCAGGATTACTTCATAAGGGAACTGCTAAACAATTTGCTAGGCTTAATAAACTTTCTTGTTCAACAGCTTGAACAAGAGAGTTGGGTTCTAAACCCCAGCCGCATCAGTTGCCAGCTTGTGTAAACACGTACAAGTCATTTGATTTCTCTGAACTTCTTTTTCTGATGTATAAAATGTGGTCAATAATGATTATGTTTTAGGGTTAACAGGCAATTTCATGAAATTACAAATCTATAATTGTTAAGACTCTAGAATAGTGTTTGGAATCCTTGAGAGTCCAGCGAATCCTCCCCTTTTTGAAGAAACAACAGAAAGAAACCAGAAGTATAAAAAATAACGAATTTCAAAATAGCAAGTTAACACTAATGCTATGTGTTTTAGAAATACTGTTAGTGGGAAGAAGGAAGAAAAATAATTCTTACTAGGAACTTCTTTTATAAATGCAAGCTTCCCACTTTCCACAGACTGTTGCTTGAATAAGCTTGCATGTGTTTGTGGGATGGGATGTGAGAAAAGGTATTTCGGTATAAGACTGTTTCTATATGCATGTATTGTATTACAGGATAATATAAGAAAGCCTCTTATATTATATGCTCCAAGGCCCTGTTTTCCAGATGTTGAGTATAATATGATCATCTCATCTTCAAAATGGTAGTGGGGATGATAGTTTTGACATTGTTGATAGCACTTCACTTTCATAGAAAAAGGAGATAGCGTTAGCAAAGAGGAGAGTGCTTTGCTTTAGTATTTTAGACAGTCTTGTTCAATCTTGGATCAGTCGAGATGAAAACAAGTCGAACAGAATTCCCAAGGCCAGTGGATAAAATAAAATGGAATCCTTAGGCTAAAGTTCTTCAACAGGAAGAAGGATTTGTTGATTTTCACTGATTCAACAAGTATCTATTTATTGAGTGCTAAGACAGAAGCTGTGATAAAAATCTAATGTTGTTTTACCATTCTATGTCCAGTTCTGCTTTCTATAAATCTACATATAGAGTCCTACCAGATATATTAATTTATTCTATTCTTACCTTTCTTGATTTTAAGTGTGCTTTCTCTACATCGGTCTAATACGTTTATTCTTTGAACCAGCCAGTTCTAGTAGCCTCACATCCCATAGACCAAAATGTTTATCTCTTTTACTCAGTAAAGCTACCTGTCTCTATTTGGATTCCTCCTCTCAGTTCTGTAGTTTGGAAATTGTCCCTAGGCAAAAAGTCTAGATAATGGCAGAGCCAAGTATTTGCTAGAAGACCAAAAATAAGCAAGATTGCCAGACAGGCTGCCTTCATGGAGATTATAATTTAGTGGGTAAGAAGCACAAAAAGATAAAATTTTAAATAGACAAATTACAGAAAGCAAATGATAAATTTCAGAAAGGAAACAAGCAAGGGACTGATATATAACAATGAATTAGTGGAACTTTCTTAGATGGAATAGTCAGGGAAGATATCTGAGAGAAGGTGGTATATAAACTACAACCTGAAGAATAAGGAGGTACACTTAGAAAAGGGGATAGAAACAAGGGAAAGTGTACTCTAGAAAAGGAAACCCATTTGTGAAGTCCTTGAGATGACAAATGGCATATGAATAACTTCAGGGAAAACTGTATGTTTAGAACATAGTGAAAAGCTGGATATTTGTAAGGCATGGATCTGGTAAGATAACCAAGAGCTAGATTCTGTGGAGTTTTGCAGGTTGTAATAAAAGATTAAATTTTATTCTCGGCCGGCTCCGTGACTTAGCCTGTAATCCCAGCAATTTGGGAGGCCAAGGCAAGAGGATTGGCTGAACCGGCGGGTTCGAGACCAGCCTGGGCAACTTGACAAGACCTGGTCTCTACAATAAAATAAAATAAAAAATAGCTGAGTGTGGCAGCACACGCCTGTAGTTCCAGCTACTTGGAAGGCTGAGGCGGAAGGATTGCCTGAGCCCAGCAGGTCGACGCTGGGGTGGCCATGAGCATGCCACTGCACTCCAGCCTGGGCGACAGAGTGAGACTCCAACTCAAAAAATAAAAATAAAAATAAAATAAAACATAAAATGTTTAAAAAGAGTTTTATTTGGGCAAATGTTAAGCTTGAGAAATTTATTAAAGTTCCAGATGAAATATGAATTAACAAGTTGTATATGTAAAACTGGAACTAAGAGATGAGTTCTACATTTCTAATTTTAAGAATCATTTTCTTATGTAAAAAAATACAATTATTGACTTTTACTTCTGGCTACAAATGAGTAAGAGGCAATACAATCACTCTCAAGCGATAAATAACTATGAACTATGCAAAAAAAATATTTTTAGGTAGTGTAGAAAGGGATCCCAGGACTTTGATACTGAAGAGAGGAGAAAAAAAATGAGCTCTGAAACCATATGCCTGAGGTAATTTTAAGACTACAGCACAGTGAGGCAGAAAATAAACAGAGATCAGTGGCCTTATTGAGTTTAAGAGATGAATATCTGAGTTCAGGGAAGTTGGGATTTCTAGAATTGGCAGGAGAAAGTTCCTGAGAGCAGAAAGCAACACAGAGAAAGAGGCTCAAATATCTGAATAGGAGTTTTCTTGAGACTTTGGCTGAATATAAATCAGCATGTGTTATGGACAAGGAACTTTTTAGAAAAGAACAAATAACAGGGTATCTATAATACAATCTTTAGTGCTCACACAGAACTGGAAATTGTTTGGTTTTTCTCCACTCAAAGTAAAGACACCTCATTGAATATACATGACAATTAATAGAAACACAAAAGACCACACCCTAGAAGTGGAGATGAATTAATTCTGGAATAAAGGCTACTCTAGCCTTACTCTCAAACAACTTATAAATGGGTCCCAAAATGATTTAATCTGCAAATAACTTAAATTTCTGTGGGAAAAAGTTCTAACAGTCTTGAAACAACAACAAAAACTAGTGATTAGAAATATAAAACTCACAATGTCTGGCATCCAGTAAAAAAAGAAAATGTTAGAATATGAAGAAGCAGGAAATTGTGGTTTATAACCAAGAGAAAAAAGCAATAAACAGAAACAGACACAGAAATGACAGGGATGATAAAATTAGCAGGCAAGCACATTTAAAAGCTATTATAAATATATTACAAACATTAAAATATATAAAGGACATAATGAAGACAAATAAGTGACATAAACAGACATAAAATGTAACTTTTTAAGATAAAAAATTATACCAAATAGGATTTGAGAGTAGATTGGTTTCTGCAAATGAAAATATTAGAACTTATCAATAAACTTGAGAACACAGCAATAAGATCTATCTAAAATGAAGTGCACAGGTAAATAATTACTAAAAGAAAAACAAAAACTGAACAGAAGCTTCATGACCAGTATAATAGCACCAAGTGGTCTAACATACCAATTAACTGAAGTTTCAGAATGGAAAAAAGTATGCTTGGGAGAGTGAATAAAAATATTTGAAGGAAAAATAGCAAAAATGTTACAAATTTAATGACATCTATAAACCCATACATCCAAGGAATTCAACAAAATGAAAACATAAACACACACCTTCATATATACACAAATATAAATGTACACACACACCAATGCACAGCAGAATAATATTGCTAAAAAAAGACAACTTTTTAAAAACATTCAGAAAAATGTACACATTATATCAGAAAAACAGAGGCAAGATTTACTATAGATTTATCATCTTCAACTATGCAAATCAAAAATAATGAAACAGCATCTTTAAACACCAGGAAGAAAAAAATTCTGTCAACTTGGAATTCTATACCAGTGAAAATCATGTCAAAACAAAGGCAAAATAAAAATTTTTAAGACAAACTGAAGCTAAGAAAATTGGTCAGTAGCATACCTTTGCTACAGGGAATCTTTAAAGAAGTTCTTCAAGCAAAAGGAAAATGATGTCAGATGGAAACCTGGATCTGTAGAAATGAGAGAATACTAGAAATGTAAATATGTAGATATATGAATACTTTTCTTTTTTTAAATTTAAATTAGTAATAGAAAAGTGAATTATATAATGCAAATAAATAACCATATGACATATAACACATGAGACCCTAAAACAATTTACTAAATGAAAGGGGGGAAATGAAATTAGTTTGTAGTAAATGGTGTGATAATATATAAAGATAGACTGTGATAAGTTAAAGTTGTATACTGTAAATCATAGTGCAATCATTAAAAATAAAGCAAAGATACTGCTAATAAGCAGCTGGATGAAATGTTCAATTAATCCAAAAGAAGGCAGGTAGAAAAAAAGAACAAATGGGACACACAGAAAATACATAGTAAGATAGTATATATAAATACAATCAAATTCATAATTGTATCAACTAGTAAAGGCCTAATATTCCTGTTAAATAACAAAGATTGTCAAATTGGGAAGGAAAAAAAAAAGCAAGACGCAAAATAGATATCCACAAATGTAAATACAAAGCCACAAATAGCTTAAAAGTTAGAGAATGGAAGAAAATATATCACGAAAACATTAATATAAAGAATGCTGAAGTGCCTACAGTAAAATCAGAAAAGATAGCCTTCTGAACAAGAAAGACTTCCAGGTATAAAGGGAGATATTTCATAAGACAAAATCAACTTATCAAGAAGACACAGTAATCTTATATGTGTATTCACCGAAGAGTACAGCCTCCATGGACATGAAACACTACTCACAGAACCAAAAGGAGAAACAAATTCACAATTACAGCTGGAGACTTCAACACCCCTTTCTTAGTAATTAATAGAACAAGTAGACATAAAATCAATTCAGATAAAGAAAATCGGATCTAAACTAAAACTAACTGGCATTTATAAAAAGACTCATTATAGAATAGCAGAATACACATCATTCTTTCCCAGTGCATATAAAAACATTAATTAGGATTGACCATATTTTGGATCATAAAACAATTCTCATCAAGTTCAAAAGAGTAAACAAGAGAGCTTATTAGGAATTAATAACGGAAAGATATTGAAAAACATCCAACTAGTTATAAATTTAAAAACACATTCTAAATAACCCTTAGAGAAAAAAAAAATTCCAAATGAAATTAGTAAATATTTTCATCTGAAAAACACAATGATTTATGAGGGAACAAATGACTCAAAGTGAAATTGTTACTTTTCTCAAGATTCTAAAAATGCCTTGTTTATTACATAGCTACTATAGTCCTCTTTTTCAATACTTTTAACTCCATTCTAATCAGTCCTCTCTAGTTATAGGCCCTCGGTCCCTTCTTCTAGCGTCTAATCCAAGCACAGTAGGACAAACACCAGTTTTGGAGTGTATTCTTGACTTTGCCAGTAGCTATGGTTTCAATGTGTCCTTTAAAATTTATATATTAAAACTTGTCAATGTGATAGTATCAATAGGTGGGGGCCTTCAGGAGGTGATTAGGTCATGAGGGCTCTACCCTTATGGAAAGGATTAATGTCCTTATAAAAGAGACTTTTGAAAGCATACTGACCCTTCTATGTCTTCCACTGTGAGGACACAACAAGAAGGCACAAGCCTTCACCAGACACTGGTGGTGCCTTGATCTTGAAGTCCTCAGTCTCTAAAACTGTAAGAAAATAAATTTTGTTCTGTGTAAAATACCCATTTTGAGGTATTTTATCATAGCAGCATAAAAAGACTAAAATAGTAGTCATTTCTTCTAACTGATCCTTTTTTTTTTTCCGTGCCTAAAGTAAAGAAGTTGGGTAGAATGATCTCAACAATAAGTGACCAACTGGTCTTAGCACTGAAAGCCCTGAATCCCAGAAAACCCTTCAGTCGTAGAAAACCAGATATTTAGTCACTCTATTTCAAAGATCCTCCCAGCTCTAACACTTCATTACCCAAAGCTTTTCACTAATATTTTACATTTACAATATTTTTCTTTTCATCTCATTCTCCAGATTTTATTCTCTCAGGAGTCTTAAAGTAAAGGTCCATTGACCCATGTAAATGTCGATCCAGTTCCAAAAGAACGTCATGCCATTTAACTGGACTAAATCCAAGTTAGCCTGGGGATCCATCCCTATCACTAACAGAATATGTGGAGTACCAGGAGAATTTCAGATTTGTTTCTTTTTTTTTGAGTTGGAGTCTCACTCTGTCGCCCAGACTGGAGTGCAGTGGCCGCTCCCGGCCACCGCAGCTTCGACCTGCTGGGCTCCAGCAATCCTTCCTCCTCAGCCTTCCAAGTAGCTGGAACTACAGGCGCGCGCTCCCACACCGGCTAATTTTTTTTTTGATTTATTGTAGAGATGAGGTCTCGCCAAGTTGCCCAAGGCAGGTCTCGAACCCGCGGGCTCAGGCAATTCACTCACCTCAGCCTCCCAAAGTGCGGGATTACAGGCTGAGCCACCGAGCCTGGCCCAGATTTGTTTCTAATTCTTAAGGTCCTGCATTGGATGCAAAATATTTCCATTAAACAGATTATTATCTTGTGGTTCTTGGATTATACACTAGTGTTACCTCAGATATATGGCAGGGTGGCTCAAACTAATGACTATTGGACTCATTACAATTGATGATTGAGTGCATCAGTCAATTGTACTGTCTTTATTTTCTCCAGGCCTTTGGTCCAATTTCTGAACACTTGCTATTCTGGTCATTTGAGGGGGGGAAAAGTCAACTCATAAAATTATGAACATTTTCCTTGCCTTCTTCAGTGAGAATTATACACAAATTAATATTTTTTCAATCACATATGAGAGGGGACCCAAAAGAAAGAATTATTTTTTGGAGGGTGAACACTTTGTGGTATAGGTTTCCTCCTCTAGGTAAGTGTTCTAGGAACTCATCAACCTCAGCGTACCAGCTAAGGTTGTTGTGAGAGGTTGCATTCAGCTTCAGTGAATTTTGGGGGGGAAATTCTTTCAACACATTTCCCCATTTCATGATGGGTGACTTACAAGCACACCTGCCCACACCACCCTGAGTGTTCAGTAGTTTTTAACCAACGGCATGACCTCCATGTCCTACCCTCCCTATTCATCCAATCTCACCCCAAGCAACTTTTTTTTGTTTCCCCGGATGAAAAAGTCCTCAAAGGAAAACGTTTTGCCGATGTGGAAGAGGTGAAACAAAAAATGGCAAAAGCACTAAAAGGCATCAAATTTGACAGTTCAAAAACTGTTTTTAGCAATGGTGTATTGCACCAAACAGAGAATACTTTGAAGGTGACTAAAGTTTAAACACGTAAGAATAAATACACTACATACATATTTGTATACACATATATATGCGCGCGCGCGCGCGCGTGTGTGTGTGTGTGTGTGTGTGTGTGTGTGTGTGTGTGTATATAAAGCAGAATTTATTGAGAGGACAGAAAAGCTCCCACAGTGGGAGGGGACCCTAGGGAGTTGCCCCACAATTTTTTATAAATAAATTCTGGTTTTTTGGGTCCTCTCTTGTAATACATAGAATGATATAATTAAGTATGATTAATATACTAATCATTCCTGTCATCTGTAGCAAACATACAAAAAAAGAGAGCAGATGCTTCTTTTATTGCTTCAAAAGAATTGCCAAGATGACATGATCTATGGCTTTTGCATTTAATGAAGTCAGTATGTTAGTATGAATAAAATTATGTAGTAAACATACTATTGAAGTTTGTTCAAAGGCAGTAGATTTCTCTTTAAGGCATGATACTTCAAGGAAATATGGGTTAAGCAGATATAACTGGATAATATATTATAAATCACCTGATGTAAATTTCCTATGATTTTTAAAGTTAGAAAAAAATGAAATAAGTATCATGGAAGAATATGCAGTGATAATGCACCTTACTACTTAGTACATTGAGTCTTGTCTATTTTTCAGATAAAATCACTGATGTCCTAGAGACATCAATTAAAAAAGAAAACCTACAGTGTTTCTTCTAAACGTTCTCCAAAGCAACAAAGCTTTGATAATGGAGTTAGAAAAACCTCTGAATTTTGTATTATTCTGTGCATCGGTCCCAAAATAGTGCTAATTTTTATTCTGTAACAGAACAACTCCTCCAGCTTTTATTTGCAGCTTCCTCTGAACCTAAGACTCAGACATAAATTCATGTAAGCTGAACTGATGACATTTAGAGTGACAGCTCATATTGTATTCATGATCACCCACTCTCTCCACCCTACTTCTGGAGAAAGCCATGTGCACCAGATATCATATTGGTCCTTTATGCAAATGCAATCCTCCTGGCCTTTCTCTCCAATCTACCACATATGCTCAGGCAAGTCTACAGCCCAAAGAACATGGATTAGACTTAAAATAAGCCATTTGACAAGAGAAGAGTCTACCCCCTGCTTCTCAATTTCCAGTGCTGGAAACCTGTGATTTCTACTGTTAGCTGCAGGATGCCTCCGCTTTTAAAACTATTCCTATTTCATACTTAGGGGCATTTGTGCAGTAGCTTCAAGAACTGTAGACCAAGCCTCACCACTACTTGTTCTCTGGCCCTTGAGCTCCAGCATTAGTAACAGGGTTTCTGCCAGACTCCTCTTGCCAAGTCCCCACATGCTTACTGACATCAGGAAACTGGGTTTTGATCGCAGCCTCTGAAACCTGTATAGGGTCCCGGCACCCTCCAGGAACTCTGTCTGCAAGCTCCGCTTACACCTCTGTGAACTCTTCCAGTAAAGAAGACTGACCCTTCCCACAATGACCTTACTTATCACCTATGAAGTTCTGGGCTTTTCTTCTGATACCATTCTTCATGTAGCAGAAAAAGCCAGCAGAAAGCTGTTCTGGACAGCTGTGAAATCCAGAGAGAGCAGCTCAGACTTGACTCAGTGGACAAGGAGAAGCCAGGCTAAGTGCTTAAGCAGGAATAAGGCATAAAGAGGATGGCGTTTGGGAAAATAAGTCTGGTAAGAGTAAGACAAATGATGAAATCAGATAAATCTGCCTCTGTGAAGTCCATTAGGCACATTCATACTGCCTTTACCCTATCATGGGTACCAGTTCATATTGTTCCACTCGTCTTACCCTGCAAGTGAATCAGAAATGAGTGTTTAGGAGGACTAGTTATTCTTATTCTCTCTAGGTTGCTTTTTTTGCTTTATATCACTAGCATCTTAAAAAAAAAAAAAAAAAGCTGCTGCTTCTGTGCCTGGAATAATAAAACCGTGATGGTACTGTAATAAACTACTTAGAAAATGTCCAGAGTAAAATTGAAACCAACTTGAGCAATCTCAAACATCATAAATGCTTCTCCAAATGCTTGAGTTCCTAAACAACTCGAATGCATTTAGTAGGATGTTTTTTATTTCTTACTTAATCCCAGGTAGCCTTTAAAGAAAAGAAAACAGAATTCAAGCATTTCTTATCTCCTCGCACTGGAGTCAGTCAAATGTGATTTGGAAAGTGCTACTTGATATCCAAGAAAAACTTTCTACTTTTTAAAGAGTTTTGTTCTTGTTGTTTCCCTTAAAAAGGGTAATGAGAATTCTAATGCAAACCAACTCAGAACTCCCTAAGTATAACCAGAAACTTAAACCACAAATATTCAACTAAGTGTGTTTCTTTGTTTTCTAGTAATGTGCCCCTCCTCCTTGTCTATTGAAGAGACATTTCACATCCATGGTGTAATTCCCACCCTTAAATTCTTGTGTCCATTTTTTTTGCCACAGCAGAGATCAGCTGTGTCAGTGCATATTGTTAACAGACTGATGTGGGTGTAGATTTTACCCCAAGTCTAAAACAGAGTGAAAGCAACAACCACAGGGGCACCCAAGATGGAGTAGGGAAGACTGAAATTCATTGGAAAAAAGGCCAGTAAAAAAACAGGCTGACTTAAAAGGTAGCAGATAATATTTGGAGGAACCCTAGAAGTCAGACACAGAGAAAAGAGTTTAAGAAAGGAAGTATAACAGCTATGCAATGTTCCTGGGTGCTTTTCTCTACCTCATCCATGTAAGAAGTTTTCAGAATGCTAAGGGCCAAGTCTTCCATTTGGACAGTGGAAGAGGAAAAAGGCTGATGAATGTCATAGTAAACACAAAAACACACCTTTTTAGAAGCAAGTAATCAAATTTGAAAACCTGGGTTTGACTACCAGCTCTTATAAACTTGCCAGCTGGGTGATCTGAATGATTCACTGAACCGCTCAAGAACTCATTTGGTTAAAGTAGATAATAATATCTACTTCATGGAGTAGTCTAAGAATATGTCATTCTAGAGAATGTCATCAGCCCTTTCCATGCATGTGTCTCCTTTTGCTATTTGTAAAATGGAATACCAGATGGAATATCTGACATAAATATTCTTTCCTTAAAATGTCTATTAGCAATGACAGAGGTGACCTAAAACTGAATTTGAAATTACAAAATGCAAAACAATTTAAAAAAGAAAGGCATTGCATTATTGAAAGAGATCTGAATACTGAGTGGGAAAACGCAGTGACGTCCCCAAGGGAGGCAGGGATGAGCAGGGATTGTCCAGATGAGCTTAGTTGTTTTCACTCACCTGGCTAAGAGATATCAAACTTCCCTGCAAGGACTGTTCTTCGAGTAGTCATGAACCTATATATGTCTAAACCTACATCATCCAGATACTCACCAAGCCTGTGCACCTGCCTCACTATGGACTTCAAAGAAGACTTGGACTTTTGAATGTTTCCTGGACTAGGCATTACCCAAGGTCAGCCAGCTTTCACCAAATCACAAAACAACTTGTTCCTGCCAAGACTTCTCTGGGCCAAACTAGCACTTTGAACTTCTAGAAAAATAATTCAGTCATTAAGAATGGAGAGAGTCAGGATTCTTGTAGAAAATAGATGATCCACTCAAAGTGGGTAATATAAAGAGAGTTTAATAAAATGAACATTTTAAAAGTAGGGGTAGAGCCGGGCTCGGTGGCTCATCCTGTAATTCCGCGCCTTGGGAGGCTGAGGTGAGTGGATTGCATGAGCCGGCGGGATCCATGTAGGCCAGGACACAGAGCAACACGGAAAATGCATTCAGAGGTCAAAGAGAGATATCTAGCATAGAGATTTGTTAATTGCTTACTGTAATGGATTGATTATATCTCCCTAAAAAGATACATTAAGGTTCTAA
>CAUYQG010140355.1:0-20539 GCA_963574415.1 Tarsius wallacei
CCCAAAAAAAACTAAACAAAAAGCCGGGCTCGGTGGCTCAGCCTGTAATCCCGCGCTTTGGGAGGCTGAGGTGAGTGGATTGTCTGAGCCCGTAGGTTTGAGACCTACCTGGGTAACTTGGCAAGACCTCATCTCTACAATAATTCAAAAAATCAGCCGGGCGTGGTAGCGCGTGCCTGTAGTTCCAGCTACTTGGAAGGCTGAGGTGGAAGGATCGCCAGAGCCCAGCAGGTCGAGGCTGCAGTGGCTGGGAGTGGCCGCTGCACTCCAGTCTGGGTGACAGAGTGAGACTCCAACTCACACATACACAAAAAAAAATCCTTAGTATAGGTCTTGTGATTTAATATAAAGAAACTTGCCACATGATTGCATTGTGTGGTTCTTACATGAAAATATTATTACCTTTTTTTCTTCCTGCAGGTTTTGGTGGGAGCTGCTTCCAAAAAGATGTTCTGAATTTGGTTTATCTCTGTGAGGCTCTGAATTTGCCTGAAGTAGCACGTTATTGGCAGCAGGTATTAATCTTTATAGTCAATAATTTTTGTTTAGGTTTTTTTTTTGAGTTGGAGTCTCACTCTGTCATCCAGACTGGAGTTCAGCGGCCCCTCCCGGCCACTGCAGCCTTGACCTGCTGGGCTCCGGCGATCCTTCCACGTCAGCCTTCCAAGTAACTGGAACTATAGGCGTGCGCTACCATGCCCGGCTAATTTTTTTGATTTATTGTAGAGATGAGGTCTCGCCAAGTTGCCCAGGTGCGTCTCGAACCCGTGGGCTCAGGCAATCCACTCACCTCAGCCTCCCAAAGCGCTGGGATTACAGGCTGAGCCACCGAGCCCGGCTTTTTTTTGGGTCGGTCTTACTCTGTTGCCCAGTCTGGAGTGCAGTGGCACACTCACGGCCACTGCAGCCTTGACCTGCTGGGCTCAGGCAATCCTTCCGCCTCAGCCTTCCAAGTAGCTGGAACTACAGGCAAGCGCCACCATGCCTGGCTAATTTTTTGATTTATTGTAGAAATGAGGTCTCACCAAGTTGCCCAGGCTGGTCTCGAACCCTAGGCTCAGGCAATCCTCTTGCCTCAGCCTCCCAAAGTGCTGGGATTACAGGCTTGAGTCACCATGCCCGGCCTGCTTAGCTTCTAAGTAAACACGTCACCCTTTGTCTGTGAAGTGTTTTTCATTTTTTTCTTTTTTCTTGTCAGACAGCTAATGTGCCAACATTTAACAAGGCTTGACGGTGGCACATCTTACACACATCACATGAATACTCAGTCATCTTGCTTAGGAACTACAAAAGGATCTGTGAAGTGTTTTCAATAGGATTTATTTATTCCAGGAACTCTACCATTATTATTTTGAATTTGCTTATTTTAGGTTTATTTATTAGACTTTTGCATCTTTAATCAACTGTGATGGAAGTTTCTGATAAACCAGTGTTTCTTCTAATTTTATAACTAAATATGCTCCCAGAGTAAAACAAGAACGATCATCTTTTATTGTAATCCTTTCAAGTGGTTTTCATCTGTTGATACTAGTTTTGGACCTCTCGGGTTCACAGAAGTAAAATTAGAAACTCTTCCCGAATTGGAAGCATTGAGTGAGCTCCAGGAGATTGAGTTCATGTTTATGGAGTGCTTACCTTGTGTTGAGTACTCTTGTGTGCACTTTACATGCTTTATCTCCTTTAGTCCTCATCACTAGCATCCCCATGTTTAGATGAGGGAACTGACACTTAGAGATGTTAAATAATTTGCCCAAGGTACTAGCCAGTATATGTGCCTTTCCCAATTATTTTTCCCATGAGTTTATAATTTTTCAGATTTCAGCAATAGATATGGGAGGGAATCTAAGGAAATGTACACTTAAAAAAATTTTGCCGGGCTGCATTTGAACTCCTGGGCTCAAGTGATCCTCCCACCTCAGCTTCCTAAAGAGTTGAGACTACACGCATGTGGCACCGTGCCTGGCTGGAAATACACAGTTTTTATGGAAACTATACACTCTTAGTGTTATTTCACTCAGTTCAGCATGGTGGCTTTATCTTACAGTTCACTGTGTGAAAAATGCCAGTAAAGTCTTGATCTTCCAACTCTTCGGGCTTATTTCCCAAGTTCTTGGGGCTTGAGATGACCCCTGGAAGCTTAGAGCCTCAAAAAAAAGTCTCTTTTGTTATGTTCATTTGGTCACAAATGTAAATTTAACAGATTAGGTAACAGAGACTGTTGCTCTTAAAACATTTAGTTAAAAACCTCGTCAAATATTTGTGGTCTTATGGTTATAGAAGCCATAGGCAGCTATAACTGTGCACGTTGCTTGACTGTTCCCCACTCATTTTCTACTCAAATGGGATTTTGGTGAATGACAGGGCATAAGCAAGTAAAGGAGTACTTTGAGGTTTGATTGCTTACCACCTTACTTCCACAGGGTTTAGAGAAGTTGCCTAAGGAGAATATGGTTTTCTTTTTTTGTTTTCTTTTTCTTTTGAGTCGGGATCTTACTCTGTTGCCTAGATTGGAGTACAGTGACAGGATCATGGCTCACCACAGCCTCAACCTCCTAGGCTCAGATGATCCTTCCACCTCCACCTCCTCCGTACCTAGGACTACAGATGTGCCAGCATGCCTGGCTAATTATTTTTATTTTTTGCTGAGATGTGGACTTGCTACATTCCCTAGGCCAGTCTTGAACTCCTGGGCTCAAGTGATTTGCTCACCTTGGCCTCCCGAAGTGCTGGAATTACAGGCATTAGCCACCATGCCTGGCCTGAGAATACTGTTTTCTATCTGCCTTGTTTAGGCTGGCCTCATAGCTGGACCTCAGATGCTCTTAGAGTTAAAACTTAGTTGCTCTCCCATGTTTGTATCTATCCCAGCCTGATGCATGGAAGATCAAGCCAGATGAAATTCAAAATCTTCAGGATGGCTTTAAGGAAAGGGATGGGAGGTTCTTATTTTTGTTTTTAAACACATGGACACTAGAGTTTGGTTAATCTTTGCCTCCTGTTACTATGTAAGCACTGTATGAGTACAATAGCACTCACCATAAAACTTAAGTAGTGTATGTCACAGATTGCACCACTTTTAACTAATCATTGCGCAATTGTACGTGTCCTTGCAGGTCATAGACATGAATGACTACCAGAGGAGGAGGTTTGCTTCCCGGATCATAGACAGTCTGTTTAATACTGTGACTGATAAGAAGATCGCCATTTTGGGGTTTGCCTTCAAAAAGGACACTGGTGATACGAGGTATCAGTTGTTTAAAGTATTTCACCTTATCCTAATATTTTGGCTGGTGGATGTGTCTATGAAATACATATGTAGGATAAAGAATAAAAATAAAATCTTCACCTCTCAGCTTAAGAAATAAAATCTTTTTATTTTTTGAGTCAGTCTTACTCTGTCGCCCAGGCTGGAGTGCAGTGGCACAATCACAGCCACCGCAGCCTCAACCTGATGGGCTCAGGCAGTCCTTCCGCCTCATCCTTCCAAGTAGCTGAAACGACAGGCACACATCACCATGCCTGGCTAATTTTCTGATATATTTATTGTAGAGATGAGGTCTTGCCAAGTTGCCTAGACTGGTCTCAAACCCGTGGGCTCAGGCAATTTTCTCACCTTGGCCTCCCAAAGTGCCAGGATTATAGGTATGAGCCACCACGCCCAGCCTAAGAAATAAAATCTTACCTGTATCTTCTCTGGGTATTAGCATATGATACCATTGAAAGCTTAGCAACACTGATTTTTTTTTTCCTTTAGAGAATCCTCTAGCATTTATATTAGCAAGTATTTGATGGATGAAGGCGCACACCTCCACATATATGATCCGAAAGTGCCCAGGGAACAAATCGTTGTGGATCTTTCTCATCCAGGTGTTTCAGAGGATGACCAGGGTAAGGCTGCGTCTCAGAAGTCACTCTGGGTATGGACCCTGAAACTTGTCTCTGGAAACCTTAGACTGTTCCACTTTATCATTTATATCATTGGTATGCCCTCTAAAAGTAAACTCTTAAGCATTACATTATCAACTTGGATTTGATCAGCTGTGGGTTAGTTTGCTGATTTTCCACAAAGCCCCATAGGTTCCAAGGAGGTGCTTCTGGGCAGGGTTTGGAGATACTCCAGCCTCCCCACCATCACTGCCATGCACGCTTCAGTCAACCTATTTTCAACTCCTCCTGCAGTCCTAGTGCTGCAATACATACAGTTCTTCCCTCCCTTATCTGGGGTTTTGCTGTCTTCAGTTTCAGTTATCTGCAGTCCACTGTGGTCTGAAAATATTAAATGGACAATTCCAAAACTAAGTAGTTCATACTTTCTTTTTTTTTCACGCTGGAGTCTCACTCTGTCGCCCAGGCTGGAGTGCAGTGGCACACTTACAGCCACTGCAGCCTTGACTTGCTGAGCTCAGGCGATCCTTCCACCTCAGCCTTCCAAGTAGCTGGAACTACAGGTGTGTGCCACCACGCCTGGCTAATTTTTGATTTATTGTAGAGATGAGGTCTTGTCAAGTTGCCCAAGCTGGTCTTGAACCTGTGGGCTCAGGCAATCCTCTCACCTCGGCCTCCAAAAGTTCTGGGATTATAGTCGTGAGCCACTGCACCCAGCCAGTTCATAAGTTTTGAATGGCATGGTGTTCTGACCAGCATGGTGCACTGTCATGCCACCCGCTCCATCCTGCCTGGAAAGTGAGTCATCCCTTTTTCCAGCATATCCACACTGTATACACTCACGCCCAGTAGTGACTTAGCAGCCACTTTGGTTATCAGATTGAAGCAACATAGTCACATACAGGGTTCAGTACTATCCATGGTTTCAAACATCCACTGGGGATCTTGGAATGTAGCCCTTGCTGATAAAAGGGGATGACTGTAATTTCAAATAACGCCTGCCTCCTTTTTTCTGCCTTTTTGTTGTTGCTGTCACAGTGTCCCGACTTGTGACCATTTCCAAGGATCCATATGAAGCGTGTGATGGTGCCCATGCTGTTGTTATTTGCACTGAGTGGGACATGTTTAAGGTCAGATGTCATTAATGATATTAAAGAAACTGCAGGAGCTGTTCTGGTATCAGTTGGAGTTGAGTGTGTGTGTATGCTTGTCTGTGTATGTGTGTATTTTGGGTTATTGTTTGTTTTAGTTGGGGTCTCACTCTGTTGCCCAGGCTGGAGTGCAGTGGCACGTTCACGGCCACCGCAGCCTCAACCTTCTGGGTTCAGGTGATTCTTCTGTCTCAGCTTTCCAAGTAGCTGGATCTACAGATGCACGCCAGCCGCCTGACTGATGTTTTTGATTTATGGTAGAGAGGAGGTCTCGCCAAGTTGCCCAGGCTGATCTTGAATCCATAGTATCAGGCAATCCTCTTGCCTCCCAAAATGCTGGGATGACAGGCATGAGCCATCGCACTAGGCCCTGTGTGTGTTCTGATTGTTCCTTCGGGGTGTCTTTACAGGAACTGGATTATGAACGCATTCATAAAAAGATGCTGAAGCCAGCCTTTATCTTTGATGGACGGCGTGTCCTGGATGGACTTCACAGTGAGCTACAGACCATTGGCTTCCAGGTAACCATGACCCTAGACTGTTTATTTTTTTGTTTTGTTGTTTGCTTTTTAAACTTGTTTCATGGTTTCAGTAGTTTCATATTTTCTCATTTAGCAATAACTGACTGGGGACCACGTCAGTTCTCCGGGAAGTTTCTATGGGAGTGTTATAACTGCTCTACCCCCTCCTTGAATGTGTTATCCAAAGGTCATTCAGTGTTGGTCTCCCTTATGTGGTAGGGAGGTCATCCGTTGCCTGTCAAAGAGGGACAGAATGTGCCCTGCCTTCTGTCGTATTACAAAAATCAAGTAAGAAAATGTGTGAGTGTGTTTTGAAAACAGTAACAGGCAACATATTGTTTTATGTTGGTATTATTGTTGTTGTTGCATATTTTCAGCTGACCCAATATCCGTAGTGTCTTCTCTTACCTAAAGAGAATTTGGGCAAGGGGTGGGGCGTGACTGAGGTGGTAATGGAGGTGGTGCCCTGGCCCAGTAGAGCGCTGGCATCTGCGTGTGGGAATAGCCACCAGCCACTCTGCCGGCCGCTCAGAGAAGGGGGTCTTGGTCCATCGGCAGGTCTCCACCCTGCACCTCTTGTGTCCTCACCACTGCCCTTTGCTAGGAGAGGTCTGAATGAAGAGTATGGGAACTTCCTTATACTGGCCCTCTTCTAATCCGAAGCTTGTCAATTATGGAACATTTCGGAAGCTGACAGAACAGTGTGTTTGTATGTTACATCTATTTTAATTCAACTAGGAGTCCCAAAAATATTCAGGAGCTTCTGGCTGGGCATGGTGGCTCAAGCTTGTAATCCCAGCACTTTGAGAGACCAAGGTGAGAGGATTACCTGAGCCCACTGGTTCGAGAAAAGCCTGGGCAACTTGGCAAGACTCCATCTCTACAATAAATCAAAAAATTAGTCGGCTGTGGTAGCATGTGCCTGTAGTTCCAGCTACTTGGAAGACTGAGGCAGAAGGATCGCCTGAGCCCAGCAGGTCGACGCTGGGGTGGCCGTGAGTGTGCCACTGCACTCCAGCCTGAGTGACAGAATGAGACTCCAACTCAAAAAAAAAAAAGGATAGAGCTTCTTTCCATCTCCTCAGAGCAGTGTATATGTGTGGGACTGGGGGGTGGATAAGTTAGGGAGGATAAGGAGACACCAGGAGTGGCCATCAGCGTCGGGTCCAGCCAAATAGAAAAGGTGTGCTTAACAGCTGGCTCTGTGCATGTCCTTGGCACCAGCTGTTGTGGAGCAGTGCAAGGAAGGCCTCTTCTACTTTTCACGAATATCTGATCTGGTTCTTTTAATGTCTTACCCACTTGTTGATGGTCCTTATTATTTAGAATTCAGTGCCCATTTCTCATTCTTGAGAGATTGGTTTGTGGTAGGTGTTACATGACATCATTGTCTGTTAAGTCCTCCAGCCAGGACCTTGGGGACTCTTCTATCCCACCCATCCTTAGTGAGTCATAGCATGACTGTTTTCCCCAGTCATGACTTAAACTGGGGAATTTTATTTTTAAAAGGTTACTTTCAAGGCATAGACACATTTTCTTCATTTCTGTTTTACTCATCTAAGGGAAAAGATGTGTTGAGAAATACATATTTTAAATGATTTTGAGTTCTCGTAAAAGTTAACTTTCCACCAGGCACAGTGGCTCATGCCTGTAATCCCCGTACTTTGGGAAGTGGAGGCGAGGGAATTGCCTGAGCCCCGGGATTTGAGATCAGCCTGGGCAACTTAGCAAGACTTCATCTCTACAATAAATAAAAAAAATTAGCCGGGTATGGTGGCACATGCCTGTAGTTCCAGCTACTTGGAAGACTAAGGTGGAAAGATCCCCTGAGTCTAGCAGGTTGAGGCTACGGTGGCCATGAGCATGCCACTGCACTCCAGCCTGAGTGAAAAAGAAAAAGTGAGGCTCCAACTCAAAACAAAACAAACCAAAAAAACCTAGCAAAAAACAAATAAATAAGTTAACTTTCCTCTTAAGGATTTAAAAAAAACAATTAGGGGGCTGGGCACAGTGGCTCGTACCTGTAATACTATCCATTTAGGAAGCCAAGGCAGGAGAATTGCTTGAGCCTGGGAGTTCAAAACCAGGTTGGGCAACATAGTGAGACCTTGCCTCTACAAAATGAGGTCAACTGATTAATATAAAGCAGAAGACCTTTCTCTAATTTTGAGTCAGAATTAAATATTAATTTTTAATTCAAAAGATGTGAAAATTGAGTAGTGTTTTTATCTCTGCTGTGAAGGGAAGGTAAACTTATAACTAGTAAGGAAGTAATATCTTTAAAGATAAAATGAGGCCGCACATGGTGCCTCACACCTATAATCCCAGCACTTTGGGAGACGGAGGTGAGAGGATTGCCAGAGCCCATGGGTTTGAGACCAGCCTGGGAAATTTGGCGAGACCTCATCTCTAAAAAAATGCTAAGAAGAATAAAAGAAAATAATCAAATAAATAAATAAAGATAAAATGATACCAGCCTGGGCAGCTTGGTGAGGCTTTGTCTCTACAATAAATCAGAAAATTAGCGAGGCGTGGTAGCACTCGCCTGTAGTTACGGCTGCTTGGAAGGCTGAAGCAGAAGGATTGCCTGATCCCAGCAGGTCAAGGCTGCGGTGACCTTTAGCGTGCCACTGCATTCCAGCCTTGGTAATGGAGTGAGACTCCAACTCAAAAAAAAAAAAAAGATGATGAATATATTTTATATAATCAAGATTGCAAGATAAAATATGTAAAGTAAAAATTGTCATTTAGCAAAGCTGACTTGTTGTGTGCTAAGCACTTTACCTAATTTAACACCTTGTATTTGGAGACATCTCACAGATCACCTGCCAGCAACTAGATCCCACTTTTTTACAAAATAGTGAAAAACAAATCACTTCATATTAAAGAATATAGTGTTGGAACCAATTATTTCATTGTAATGATATCTGGCTTATAATGGAATTTTGAACATTGAGGAACTTATTTATGCCAAAAAACCCCCCAAATTTTATATCTTATCTTTTTCTAACATGTGGTAAGGTATGAAAGTCACCAAAATGCATGGCAGGTTCATTGATACGTGTTGTGCAACAGGAATTTGTTGGACGTCTTCCACCACCTGGTGTTTTTCTATTCAAGCAGACAATATGGTTTTGTGTTCTTCCTCCCACATTAATAATATGTAATTTATTGTCCAGTCTGTGCACTTCACATATTCTCTTTCTACCTAACGCCAGCTGATACTTTTTTCATGTATCTCAGTATACATTCCATCTCTTTATTTGCTTTTTCATTTAATTCGAATGGAAAACGTCCAGAAAACATATATTTTGGAAAAATTTGCACTGGTAAGTTTGTTTTGTATAATCACCAGCAATCTCTGTCTCCTTAGAGGGGACAGCCAAATGCAAAGGGTTAGTACTTACTACAGCCCTCTGAGGTAAGTGGCAATAACATGATTTACAAGTGTTGAGGGTTAGGTTACATAGCAAGTGCCAGTCAGGATTCCAGCTTTTCAGACCTTGAAGCCTGAACTCTAGAGAACTATGCTATTACAGCTTTTGCAACTTTTTAAGTATAAGGGAAATGGAAATGAGAATAGAGTATGAGAATATGAATCAACTAGAATCTGGTCTATCTGTTGTTTTCATACATGTTTCTGAAACAGTATGATTTGCTACCTGGTGTCTGAGGGGGAGTCTGATGTGGGAATAGCAGGAGTAAAACGTCTAACTATGACTGTGAAAAGTAGAGTGTAAATTAATTCTAGAAACAAAAAATAGAAAAGGAACCAAAGATCTCTCATAGCAACCCAAACAACTTGTGAGGCTTGTTCTGCTTTTAAAAACAAAAGAGGGCCAGGTGCGATGGCTCAAGCCTATCATCCCAGCACTGGGAGGCCGAGGCTGTAGCTTCGAGACCAGCCTGGGCAACATGGTGAGACTTCATCTCTACAATAAGTCAAAAAATTAGCTGGACATGGTAGCACATGCCTATAGTTTCAGCTACTTGGAAGGCTGAGGCGGGAGGATCGCCTGAGCCCAGCAGGTTGAGGCTGCGGTGGCCGGGAGCATGCCACTGCACTCCAGCCTGGGCAACAGAGGGAGACTCCGACTCAAAAAAAAAGAGAAAGAAAAGTACTCTAGGTTTCTCCTCATATTTCACTACCTTCAAAGGTTCTTACATTTATATGTTGTAATTATTAATAGTTCTTTAAATTTTTTTTCCTTCAGATTGAAACAATTGGCAAGAAGGTATCTTCAAAGAGAATTCCATATGCTCCTTCTGGTGAAATTCCAAAGTTTAGTCTTCAAGATCCACCTAACAAGAAAGCGAAAGTATAGACATTGCCATTTTTCTTTGTGGTTTTTTTGGTACTTGAGGATAGCATCTGTCTATCTGAGACTCAATGGTAAACGAACCAAGTGTTTTTAAGGAAACAAAACTATTTTTTTAAGCATCAGATTTATATTAGCTCTATGGGTATTAGCATATCTAGTAATTATGAATCTAGAATATTTTTTACATATTTTTATAATATTGTTGGCTCAGTTATTGAATGAATGGAAGTTAATCATGTTGGTTTTAAGGGAGTCAATTTTTGTAAGGTAAAATTGAGCTTCAAACACTTTTTGCTTTATACATTTTCCATAGGAAGCACTTGAATATCATGTTGTAAAGGGAAAGGCCATCTTCATGTTTCCTGGTCCTTGGTTTGCTTGTCATTAGATATGCATTTGGCATCCATGAGATTACTGTGCTAAATAGCCTGTACAGCGATGGTCTGGCTAAAGTTCCTGTGTTCCTTTTTTTTAAATGACATGTGTCATTGAAGTTTTGGCTCAAAAAGATCATTGCTGTTCATTTCCAGCCACTCCAAATATGGGTAAAAGGCCTTTTCCCCCTTAACATGAGAAATCAGCAGTGTCATTTTTTTCTTTTTCAATGGTTTTCTTCATTGATCTTTTTTTTTTAGTTTTAGAGCCAAAAGTATTTGTTACCTTGATTTTGCATTTTCATTTCTATTCTTAATTGTAATTTTTCCTTTTTACTTTAAGAAAACAGATATAATCTCATAAACTTAAAGATTTTAGAAAGTACATGTATCATCACTCTAAATAAAGAATGTTTATGTGTATTTCCATCTGCTTTTTCTTAAGTCTCTTGTTGATTTTATATTTGCAGTGGGTAATTTTGCAAATGTAGCCAGGCTCAGTGGCTTAGCCTGTAATCCCACGCTTTGGGAGGCTGAGGTGAGTGGATTGCCTGAGCCTGCGGGTTCGAGACCCGTCTGGGCAACTTGGCGAGACCTCATCTCAACAATAAAATCAAAAATTAGCCGGGCGTGGTAGCACACGCCTGTAGTTCCAGCTACTTGGAAGGCTGAGGCAGAAGGATCGCCGGAGCCCAGCAGGTTGAGGCTGTGATGGCCGGGAGCAGCTACTGCACTCCAGTCTGGGGGACAGAGTGAGACTCCAACTCAAAAAGAAAAAAAAAATTTTGCAAATGTGTCTAATGTTCATTTGATGCTTGTGCTCTGCTGAGATTGTACCTAATGCATTAAACAGATATAGGTCTCACCCTTTTGGAATTCTGTGGTTCAGTAAGAAAGAGACAAAGATAAAGATGAGAACAGAGATTCCTGGCACAGTGGCTCATGCCTGTAATCCCAGCACTTTGGGAGGTGGAGGCAAGAGGATTACCTGAGCTGAGGGGTTCGAGACAAGCCTGAGCAACATGGCAAGACAATAAATCAAAAAATTAGCCAGGTGTGGTGGTTCACACCTGCAGTTCCAGCTACTTGGGAGACTGAGGAGAAAGGATCACATAAGCTCAGCTGGTCGAGGCAGTGGTGGCCGTGAGTATGCCACTGCACTCCAGCCTGGGCAACAGAGTGAGACTTCAAGTCAAAAAAAAGAAAGATGAGGACAGAGACATCTGTACAGGTAAAAAAAATACGTAAATAAAACATTCTACATCAACTGTGTGGGTGTAATACTAGTCATTGCACAAGTAACTAATTAGTCATGACAGTCTCCAAAAAAATGACTCCTCTCTTTTTAGAGAAAAGTATTACATCATTCTTTCAAATGATCCAAGATAGGGGAGGGAAATTAGCAAAGAAACCTGGCATTGGCACACTGTAGTCCATGGGTCAAATCTAGCCAACCAGGAGTGAGTTAAGGATGGTTTTTACATTTTCACGTGGTTACATTTTAAATAGTTATACAAGTTCCTACATCATGGCCTCAGTTTTACCTTTTGGACCACAAAGCCTAAAATATTATCTATCTTGCCCTTTAAGAAAAAGCTTGCAGCTGGGCATGGTGGCTCACACCTGTAATTCCAGCATTTTGGAGGCAGAAGCAAGAGGATTGCCTGAGTCCAGGGGTTCAAGACCAGCCTGGGCAACATGGCAAGACTCGTCTCTACAATAAACAAAAATATTAACCTGGCATGGTAGCATGTACCTGTGGTTCCAGCTACTTGGAAGGCTGAGGAGGAGGGATCGCCTGAGCCCTGCAGGTCAAGGCTTTGGTGGCCGTGAGTGTGCTGCTGCACTCTAGCTTGGGGAACAGTTTGACTCTGACTCAAAAAAAAAAAGTTTTGGGGGATCAGTGGCTCAGCCTATAATCCCAGCACTTTGGGAGGCCGAGGTGAGTGGATTGCCTGAGCCCATGGGTTCGAGACCAGCCTGGGCAACTTGGCAAGACCTTATCTCTACAATTAAAAAAAAAAGTTTCAAATTTTTATTAGCTAGCAATTTTTTAGTAGAAGAGATGAATGTTTGAGATTATTACTGTACTTAAAATTGAAATCAAGCCAGATGTGGTGGCACACACCTGTAATTCCAGCTACTGGGGAGGCTGAAGGTAGAGGACACTTGAGCCTAGGAGTTGGAGGCTGCGAGTGAACTATGGTCAAGACATTGTACTCCAGCCAGGGCAACAGAGCCAGACTCCATTTCTTTCTCTTTTTTTAGTTGGAGTTTTACTCTTGTCACTCAGGCTGCAGTGCAGTAGCACGCTCATGGCCACTGCCACCTCGACCTGCTGGGCTCAGGCAATTCTTCCACTTCATCCTTCCAAGTAGCTGGAACTACATATGCATGCCACCACACCCGGCTAGTTTTTGTGATTTCTTGTAGAGACAAGCCTCACCAAGTTGCCCAGGCTAGTCTCAAACCCCCGGGTTTAGGCAATCATCTTGCCTTGGTCTCCCAAATTGCTGGGATTACAGGCTGAGCTACCACGCCCAGCCCGCCCTTTCTAAAAAAGAAAAGAAGTAATACTCAAGCCAGCTCGGTGTCTCAGCCTGTAATCCCAGTGCTTTGGGAGGCTGAGGTGAGTGGATTGCCTGAGCTTGCGGGTTCAAGAACCGCCTGGGGAACTTGGCGAGACCTCATCTCGACAAGAAAATAAAAAATGAGCCAGGCGTGGTAGCACACGCCTGTAGTTCCAGCTGCTTGGAAGGCTGAGGAGGAAGGATTGCCGGAGCCCAGTGGGTCAAGGCTGTGTGGCCGGGGGAGCATGCCACTGCCCTCCAGCCTGGGTGACAGAGTGAGGCTCCAACTCAAAAAATATATATATATATACACTTGGACATGGTAAAAAGACATTCAAATGGATACAACAGAGTATATTAAAAGGTGAGTGCTCTCTCCTGCAGTTTGCTCTCCAGAATCATGTTATTCACTTAAAACTTCTAGCTTTGGCTGGGCACGGTGGCTTATGCCTATAATCCCAGCACTTTGGAAAGAGGCTGAGGTGAGAGGATTGTCTGAGCCCACGGGTTTGAAACCAGCTTGGGCAACTTGGTGAGACCTTGTTTCTACAATAAGTCAAAATATTAGCTGGGCGTGGTGATACACTCCTGTGGTTCCAGCTACTTGGAAGGCTGAAGCGGAAGGATCACCTGAGCCCAGCAGGTCAAGGCTATAGTGGCCATGAGCATGGCACTACACTCCAGCCTGGGTGACAGAGTGAGACTAACTCAAAACAACAAGCAAACAAAACTTCTAGCTTTAAGTCCTGACTGCACCACCTGTTAGCATGTGATATACTCCCTTAGCTACCTTAGCTACCTTAGTTACTTGAAAACCTTATTTCCCCCATCTGTAAAACAGATAATTTGTCCCTAACTCAAAGGGGTTGGTGTAAGGATTACATGACACAGACAGGCCTTACTGGCACCGTGGCTAACAGGTGATGAACACTATTTGCATGTCCCACTGCACCACAGACAAATGGCGGCTCTGGAATCACTAAGAGCACAGTAGCAATTTTTTTTTTTTTTTGAGTCAGTCTCACTCTGTCGCCGAGGCTGGAGTGCAGTGGCACTCTCACGGTCACCACAGCCTTGACCTGCTGGGCTCAGGTGATCCCCTCTCCTCAGCCTTCCCAGTAGCTGGAACTACAGGCGTGTGCTACCACACCCGGCTAATTTTTTGATTTATTATAGAGACAAGGTCTCACCAAGTTGCCCATGCTGGTCTCGAACCCCTGGACTCATGCAATCCTCTTGCCTCCATCTCCCAAAGTGCTGGGATTACAGGTGTGAGCCACAGCGCCCTGCTAGGTAGCAATTAACACTGAACATTGTGGGCATGCACCGGGCTAGCAATTAACACTGAACATTGTGGGCAGGCACTGGGCAAAGCCTTTTAGGCATATGTTCTCATCTGTTCTTCGCCAATTTTTTTTTTTACTCCCTTGCATTCTAGGACTCACATGAGTCTTTTTTTAAAATCACTTTGGAGATAGATGACACATACATAAGTCTTTTGAGGTAAGTTCTGGCCCCATCCTTCAGATGATGAGTAGAAGCCTAGAAAATCAAGATTAAGTAGCTTCCTCAAGGCCAGTTAGAGGTGGGAGGACCAGCATTAAGGACAGACTTTGTGACTTTTCTCTTTAGCTCATATTAAAGTCATCTGGCTGGCCAGGCATGGTGGCTCACACCTGTAATCCCAGCACTTTGGGAGGCAGAGGCAAAAGGATTTCCTGTGCCCAAGGATTTGAGACCAGCCTGGGCAACTTGGCAAGACCTCATCTCTACAATAAATAAAAAAATTAGTCAGGCATGTTGACATGTGCCTGTAGTTCCAGCTACCTGGAAAGCTGAGACAGAAGGATCGCCTGAGCCCAGCAGGTCGAGGCTGTGGTGGCCATGAGCATGCCACTGCACTTCTGCCTGTAGTAGAGTGAGACTCCTACTCAAAATAAAAGATAAAGTCATCTGGCTTCCCTGGAAGTTAAAAGGTACTCAGGTGAAAGTTATTCTAAAATGTGGTGCATAACCAGCCCTTAGCCGTGAGGCCAATACTTGCCTGTCAGAAACAGAGCCCACTGGTGCTATTTCCTGTTTCTCAAGAGAAAGCTAAAAATACAGATTTGGGTTGGACATGGTGGCTCACGCCTGTAATCCTGACACGGGATTACAGGCATGAGTCATCACATCTGATTTTGTGTTTGGTCGGTTTTTGTATTGTTTTGTTTTGTTTTTGAGAAAGAAGGATTTATTGAGAGGACAGAAAAGCTTCCACAGTGGAAGGGGACCTGAAGGGATTGCTCCCCCCTTTTTTGTTAGGGTCTCACTCTACGCCCAGGCGATAGTGCAGTGGCATGATCATGGCTCACCACAGCCTTGACCTGCTGGGTTCAGGCAACCTTTCCACCTCAGCCTCCAGAGTAGCTAGGACTACAGATGCGTGCCACCATGCCTGACTAATTTTTTGATGTTTTTGTGGAGATGCAGTCTTGCAATATTGCCCAGGCTGCTCTCGAACTCCTGTACTCAAGTGATCCTCTCACCTTGGCCTCCCAAAAATCTGGGATTACAAGAGTGAGCCACCACACCCAGCCAAGGGTCTTATTCTTGCTTAACAGATTTCCCATGACAGTGATTTTTCTTGCCAGTGATTGCTTCAGGAACAGCCATGTGACCTGGACTGGACATTAAGACTGAAGGGGCGGTTTGTTAGCAAGTCTCTGGGGACGCATTCCTAGGAAAGCTACAAGAAAATGTGCTCACTAGGCACCGTGGGTCACACCTCAAAAAAAGAGACTCTGACTCAAAAAAAAAAAAAAAGTGGCACACGCCTGTCATCCCAGCACTTGAGGAGGCGGAGGTAGGAGAATTGCTTGAGCCTAGGAGTTTGAGACCAGCCAGGACAACATAGTGAGACCTCATCTCTTTATAAATAAATATATAAATAAAATAACAATAATACAGCACCTTTAAAATTAGGGTACTTTCAGTTTCAGGTAAGAAAGTCTCCTATTCAAGCAGGTTTCAGTGATGAGGACATTTTCCTCATTGATATCACCGAACAGAGTGGGCTTCATTCAGTGGCTCACCAACATTAGCAAGGATGTAGGATTTTTCCTTCTGTCATCTCTGCTGTTCTCGAAGGTGGCCTCACCCCAGACAGGTAGGATGGTGGCTGTAGCTGTCACAACCAAATACCCATTATCCAGGTATCATATTCACCCACAGCATTCAGAGAGAGGACAGCATCTTTTCTTTTTCTGAATCGGAGTCTCACTGTCACCCAGGCTGGAGTGCAGTAGGTATGCTCACAGCCACCAGCCTCGACCTGCTGGGCTCAGGTGATCCTTCCACCTCAGCCTTCCAAGTAGCTGGCACCACAGGCATGTGCCACCACGTCTGGCTAATTTTTTGATTTATTGTAGAGTCAAGGTCTCGCCATATTGCTCAGGCTGGTCTTGAACTCCTGAGCTCAGGCAATCCTCTCGCCTCTGCCTCCCAAAGTGCCGGGATTACAGGTTTGAGCCACTGCGTCCGTTCTATTATTAGTTTTTATGTAGGTTTTATTTTTATAGGTAATTTAGTTCATATTTAAAACTGTTGTTTACCAAATCAGACAAAACAAAATGTGACATTTTAAAGCATTATCTAAATATGATTGTAAATACACAAAAAGCAGGCCATTTTAGGCTAAACAGAAGAAAAGACATTTGAGATATTATCACCAAGCAAAAGTCTTGAGCTGTTATGTAGGTGGCATATTTAATCAGTAACAGCAAAACTGAGTAAACTATGAGAGATGTTAGTTTTTCCAAGACTAAAGACCAAGCCTATATAATGGCAAAACATACAGGTATAAAGTTTTCTACTAATGATTTTCAAACCGTGACCCAAGCATCTCTGCAGAAATGCTGCAGGGATCCTGCAAATGTTTGATTTAAATATATGTATGTACACACATAATTATGGCATATATGTAAAATTATCTACAAAGCTATTGTTAAAAAGACAATAAGCAGAGGTCTTGGTAAATGTGGCATTCTGAGTACACACATATCCTCTCGCTGCTGAGGACCTCATTACAAATACAGATATTGGCAGGCAGTGGGGTGGGTGAAAGTTACAATCCAATTAAAAAGAATAGGAGGGGACCATGTGGTCAAGAGATTTCAAGAAATCTCACTACGTCTGCCGTCCTGCTGGGTAAGCCTTTACCACAAAGGAGGTGGGAGAGAGAGGAGCACATACCAGGACACAACTGTAGACCTTTAACTTAAACAGTCAACCATCTCATTTCATCCATCCTAACAGTGGAATCATCTCCTAGCCCTAGGGTTAAAACCATGTGCATTTATCACTTTCATTTTTTAAAAAAATGCCATTTGTGCTACAGGAAGAAAAAGATCACACGTACTGAAATGTCCACACACCAAATTTTAATAAATTTGAAACCACTGATGTATTAACTTGTGCTGTCAGATTTTTGTACAGGCTTCCTGTCATGTCTGTGCATTTAAATTCACTTCTTTTAAATGCATCGTTTAGGAAGCTCAAAAGCTCTGCCCTGGACTTTAATGATTTTTTTTTTTTTTTGGAGTTGGAGTCTCACTCTATCACCCGAGCTGGAGTGCAGTGGCACGTTCATGGTCACCGCAGCCGCGACCTGCTGGGCTCAGGTGATCCTTCCACCTCAGCCTTCCAGGTTACTGGAACTACAGGTCCATGCCACCATGCTTGGCTACTTTTTTGATTTATTGTAGAAACGAGGTCTCATCATTTTGCCCAGGCTGGTCTCGAACCCCTGAGCTCAGATAATCCTCTCACCTCTGCCTTTCAAAGTGCTGGGATGACAGGCGTGAGCCACTGCACCCGGCTGCCTTGGACTTTAAAAACTGAAGTCTGGGTTGGGTTGGGTGGCTCAGCCTGTCATCACAGCACTTTGGGAGGCCAAGGCGTGTGGACTGCCTGAGCCCGCAGGCTTGAGACCAGCCTGAGAAAACTGATGAGACCTCGTCTCTACAATAAATCAAAAATTAGCTGGGCATGATAGCACACACCTGTGGTTCTGGCTACTTGGAAGGTGAGGCGGAAGGATTGCCGGGGCCCAGCAGGTTGACGCTGGGGCAGTCATGAGTGTGTGTGCCACTGTACTCCAGCCTGGGTGACGGAATGAGAGTCCAAAAAAAAAAAAACCAAAAAAACTTTTTTATTATCTACTATTATTTAGTTGTTATCAGTCAGGAATTTTTTCAACATTGCATAACCAAAGCAAAGGAATGAGTAGACAGAAGAAGCAGTAGACAGAAGACTGCCACCATCACCTATAACTCCCAATTTCACATGTGTATATCAAAATAGCATCATTCTATCGCTCATTATTTTTATATACAGAATAGATTTTAAAAGTTCTAAGTCTAAAACTTTAGCATACATTTGTGCTGATAAAATGCCACTTTAGCTCTCACATGTATGTAATCCCAGTATCTTGGAAGGCAGAGGTGAGAGGATTGCCTGAATCCAGGGGGGTTCGAGATCAGCCTGGGCAACTTGGTGAGACCTTGTCTCTACAAAAAATAAAAAAAATTAGCCAGGCGTGGTGGCATGTGCTTGTGGTTCCAGCTACTTGGAAGACTGAGGCAGAAGGATCACCTGAGCCCAGCAAGTCGAGGCTGCAGTAGCTGTAAACATGCCACTGTACTCCAGCCTGGGCAACTGAGTGAGACTCCAACAACAGCAAAAAAAAGCCAGTTTAATTATTTTACATTGGTGTTCCATGAAAATTTCATTTGATCAGTGAGCTCTCCTGCTAAAAATGTCTCATCATCATTGGCCTACAAAGTGCAAAAGGCCCACTACAAGGAAACATCTCGATTATGAAGTAAAATTAAGTTTTTAAGGTGGTGGTAGCTTGAGAATGTTTAAAGTTGACAGGGTTAAATTTACACAGCAGGCCGGGCTCAGTGGCTCAGCCTGTAATCCCGTGCTTTGAGAGGCCAAGGTGAGTGAATTGCCTGAGCCCGCGGGTTCAAGACCCGCCTGGGCAACTTGGCGAGACCTCATCTCTACAATAAATCAAAAAAATTAACCGGGCATGGTGGCGCATGCCTGTAGTTCCAGCTACTTGGAAGGCTGAGGCGGAAGGATCGCCGGAGCCCAGCAGGTCGAGGCTGCAGTGGCTGGGAGTGTGCCACTGCCCTCCAGTATGGGTGACAGAGTGAGACTCCAACTCAAAAAAAAAAAAAAAAATTACACAGTAAAATTTATACTTTTACATAAAGAAAGTATATAATCCTCCCTCGGGTAAAATTAAAATGCAGCTTACTTCCAAAATCATGTATCACTTTTATAATAAATACTGGTTCATTAATGTAAGAGTTCAAAACGAAACAGGCTATCCACATTACACAGTTGTGGCCACCTAAAAATTTCCTTTGTGAGAAGTAAACAGAGTAGAAAGACAGGATTCAGAGTCAAAGATGAACAACTGCCTCACCAGAGTAATAGGAGAAATAAAAGGAATAAAATGGAATAGTGCATGTGGATTTAGCAAGCTAGTATACAAGTGAGGGTTAATATCTCTAGGTTGTATTTCCTTTCCCTGGGCAACATTATGGTCTCGGTTTCACAGAGGCACTAAATGTAATCAGTGTGCAACTATTTTACAGGGTCTGAAGTAGTCACACCAATGTAAAGAATTAACATTCAAATGCTCAAGCCTTTCTCAGTTATTCCAATGATATATTACCATGCAAAGGACATATGCTAATCATAAGGAAACTGATCACAGTCAACTATTTCACACAGTAACAAAAATGAATTTTGTTTTTTCATTGTTCATTAATGAAACATGATGATGTACAGTTAACAGTAGCTTGAGGCTGGATGCGGTGTCTCATGCCTGTAATCCCTGCACTTTGGGAGGCTGAGGCGAGAGCATTCCCTGAACTCAGGGGTTTGAGACCAGCCTGAGCAACATGGTGAGACCCCATCTCTATAATAAATCAAAAAGTAAGCTGGGCAGGGTGGTGCATGCCTGTGGTTCTGGCTACTTGAAAGGCTGAGTGGAAGGATCACTTGAGCCCAGCAGGTCAAGGCTGCAGTGGCTGTGAGCGTGCCACTGCACTCTGGCCTGGACAACAGAGTGAGACTCTGACTCAAAAAACCAAACTAAAACAAAAAACAAACAAAAACAGTAGCTTGGAAAATCTTCTGGAAGTTCTTAATGTATTTTTTATTATAACATTAACAGCAAAGTCTTCCAAAGATGTTTTATGATTACATCATGGCAAGCAACTGTTTATGAGGCCAGGGAAGATACGCTAAAAGCTAATGAATTACTGCAATTAAATACGTACATCTTATTGACATTTCTCTTGTAGCAGTCAGAGTCGGGGGCACATCCAGTGATTTCCAGGTATTCTGGTACCTCCTCTGTTACCAACAGCATTCAAATTTTGAAACTTATGTGATCTTGAAGATATTGTCTAAGTTTTAGACGACTTTTGTTTTTCTTTTAGCCACTAGGTTTTTCAGGAAAAATTCACCTATTTGGGGGAAAAAAAACCACATTAATACAAATTTAAAGTAAATAATAGTAAGACTTCCATTCCTGGGCTGGTCTTGAACCCACGGGCTCAGGCAAACCACTTGTCTCGACCTCCCAAAGTGCTGGGATTACAGACTGAGCCACCAAACCCGGCCACAGTGAAGTTTAACTGTAGCAAAACTAGA
>CAUYQG010140364.1:0-17976 GCA_963574415.1 Tarsius wallacei
ATGTTTTTGCTATTGCGAATATTGCTGCAATAAACATACGTTCACAGGTATCTTTTCTGTAGAATGATTTGAGCTCCTCTGGGTATATTCCCAGAAGGAGGATTGCTGGGTTGTCTGGAAGGTCAATTTCTAGTTCTTTCAGAAATTGTCACACTGTTTTCTTTTTAAATAACAGATTTCACCTTTGGGTCAATCTTTGTTGTTGTATCACTCCTTCCCTTACCAGTGCTCAGTATCTGTAGTTCCTATTCTTGTGCCCACATGTTCAATGTTTAGTGCCTACATATGAATGAGAACATGCAGTATTCAGGTTTTTGTTTTCATAATAGTTCACTTATATTGTTGATCTCTAGCTACATCCATGTTACTGCAAAGGACATGATTTTTTTCTTTTTTTTAATGACTGCATAGTATACCATCATGTATATGTACCACATTTTCTTTATCTACTCCATTTTCAATGGGTATCTGCATTTGTTCCATATTTTTGGTATTGTGAAGTATGCTGCAATAAATATGCATATGCAGTTGTCTTTTTAGTAATTTATATTCTTCTAGGTATAGTCCCAGGAGTGGGATTGCTGGGTTGAATGGTAACTCAATTTTTAGTCCTTTGTGAAATACTCATATTGCTTTCCATGAGTTGGTTTGGTAGACACACCACTGTACTCCAGCCTGGGTGACAGAGTGAAACCATGACTTAAGTAACAATAACTATTTTAATGCTATTACCATTTGGATATAAAAGTTGAACTACAGCTACACAACTAACACAATAATTTTACATTAATTGGAATTGGACACATATAATGTGCCTTTTGAGTAGTCATGCTGAATTAGCTTACACTTAAACCAACCAAGTAAAACTGTTCCCTTTTCTCCGAAGTCTCATCAACACCCTTTGTTTTCTGACTTTTGATGATAGTCATTCTGACTGGGGTTAAGGATTATCTCATTGTAATTTTGATGTGCATTTCTCTGATGATTAGTGAAGTTGAGAATTCTTTATATGTTTGTTGTCTGCTAACATGTCTTCCTTTGAGAAGTGTCTGTTCATTTCCTTTGTTTACTTTTTAATGGGGTTATTTTTTTTCTTATCAATTCATTTGAGCTCCTTGTAGATCTTGAATGATAGTCCTTTGTTAGATGAATAGCTAGCAAATATTGTTCCCCACCCATTCTGTGGGTTGTCTGTTTACTCTCTTGATGGTTTCTTTTGCTATGCAAAAACTTTTCAGTTTGATAAGGTCCTGTGTGTGAAATTTAGAATTTGCTTCATGTGTTTTTGAGGACTTGGACATGAATAGATTGCCCTGGCTAATGTCCAGGAGGGTGCTCCCTAAATTTTCTTCTAAGATTCTTATAGTTTGAGGTTTCACAGGTAATTTCTTGACTCATTTTGAGTTAATTTTTGTATATGGCAGTAAGTATGGGTTCAGTTTCATTGTTATGCATATAGTTAGCCAGTTTTCCCAGCATCATTTGCTAAATATGACTTCCTTTATCCATGTTTGTTTTTATCAGCTTTGGTGAAGATGATTTGGTTGAAGGTCTCTAGTTTTAATTCTGGATTTTCTGTCCTATTTCACTGATTTATGTGCCTATTATTTTACCTGTACCATACTTTCTTGGTTACTGTAAAGTTGTAGTGAAGTTTGAGCTTTGTCTTCTTGCTGAGAATTGCCTTGTGGCTAGTCTCTTTTTTGATTTCATATGAATTTCCGTATTGTCTCATTTAGATCTAAAAAAATGATGCTGATGGTTTGATAGGGATTCTGTTGAATCTGTAGCTTGCCTTGGGTAAATGGACATCTTGGAGATATTGATTGTTCCAATACATTAGCATGGAGTAGTCTTCCATTTGTTAGAGTTGCCTTTGATTTTGTTTAGCAGTGTTTTGTAGTTCTCATTGTAAATATTTTCACCTTCTGATTGTTGGTGTATAGAAATGCAGCTGACTTTTGCAAATTAATTTTGTAGCCCCTATTTTACTAAAGTCATTTATCAGAGCAAGTAGGTTTTTGACAGACTCTCTATTGTTTTCTAGGTATAGAACCATGTCATCTGCGAAGAGGTAAATTTTAACTTCTTCTTTTTCTGTTTGGAAGTGCTTAATTTCTCTCTTATGCTTGATTACTCGGTTAAGACTTTCAGTACAATGTTAAATAGGAGTGATGAAAGTGACTGTCTTTGTCCTAGCTCTTATGGGAAGAAAGCTTCCATCTACTTCCTGTGAAGTATGATGTTGACTTCAGGTTTGTCACAGAAAGTTCTTATTTTTGTAAAGAATGTTCCTTTGATTCCTAGATGTTTGAGGGTTTTTATCAAGAAGGGATGTTGGGTTAAATTGAATGTTTTCTGTGTCTATTGAGATAATCATTTGCTTCTTGAGTTTTCATCTGTTTATGTGGGGGATTACATTCATCAATTTGAATATGTTGAACCAGCCTTTCATCCTAGGAATCATGCTCACCTGTTCATGATGGATGATTCTTGTATTGTGCTATTGGATGGCATTTACTGTAATCTTGCTAATTTAGTTAGAATTTTACATATATCATCAGGTACAGGATGTTCTGAAAAGGCTTCATTGCTTGAGATATGGAAAGTTTCTTTGTGGGTGTTGATTTCTTAGGCATTAGTGTTTTGTTTTTTTTTCTGCTAGTTCATTGTTATGTGTGAAGGCAGATTCTTCTCTTTTTGTTTTTCATTTTGTTATTTTATTAGATATGGTTGCTACTGATGGGGTAGCAGTTTGTGGGTGGTTTTTTGGGTGGTGTTGCTTTTTCTTTTTTCCTGACTTCCCTCCTTTGGGCTGCCTGTTGGAGAGGAAGCAGTAGCAATGAGTGGTGAGCTGAGGGGAAACCATCTAGCACTGCCTCTCACCAGTGCAGTCTGGTGGGGTTGAAGTAAGTCCTTTCCTCTAGTTCAGAGGTTTTGCCTTCCCTACAGCATGAGCATCTGGGGCCCTGGATATCCGGGACTTTTGGCAGCCCACTTCCCAGACTGCATGCCTCATCAGCAGGATTGGCAAATGGCCAGGAGGAGCCCCACAGCTCTACTCTGGCATATACTCTTGGGGGTATGGAATGACCTTCTCCCATCTAGGTTAGACTGACTTTTACCCAGGGGTATAAGGGAAGCTGCTGTCTGTCTCATTAGTGTAGAATTGGTATTTCTCTCTCAGCCTGTAGGAGGGCAGGGCCACCACAGTGCTGTTTAAGTTTATCCTGCCGCCTCATTCCTGCCCTGCTCTATGGGAGAGGCTATCAAGGTAAAGGTGGCCCTCTGATTGCAAGCTGCATCTGCAGCCCTAATCTGAGGCTGCAACAAATACCAGTGTCAGAGAACTGTCCCTAAAGTGGGTCCATTGCCCCGCTGGATGAGGAAGAGGGAAGGAGTGAGGTGTGCTCATGCAGTACAGCCCTGCACCTGCAGGGGGTTTCCCACAGAGCCTCTTTGTGGAGAAGCTGACAGTCACCGGCACTGGGACTTCCTGGGAATTCAGGGCAGCTATCTGTGCATGAAAGGTGTGGGGGTAGGGCCTGGGCTATCTATCCCTTGGCTTGGGACTGCAGAGTCTTGTGTGAGGTGTGTAGGTAAGAAATCTGTTGCTTTCACTTACCCCTACCTTCACCAAGAACACAGTCTCGATCTATAGAAAGGGCCTTGTCACAGGGTGTTTGGGGCTTGGATCTGTCTGTCCTAAAGCCTTAGGTCAGCTCCACCATGTGCCTTTTTTTTTTTTTTGCTGATAGTGGCAATGATGTGGCATTTTCAGTCAGCAATCTTGGCCCTCCCATCTCATTTGTCCATTTTTAAATTGGATTATTATTATTATTTCCTGCTGTTTTGTTGTTTAAGTTCTTCTCATATACTGGACAGTAATCCCTTGTTAGAAAAATAGTTTGCAAATGTCTTCTCTCTGCTGGGTATCTCTTCACTCAGTTGATTGTTTCCTTTGTGGTACAGGGGCCTGTTAGTTTTATATAATTTGATTTGTCTATTTTTGCTTTTGTTACCTGTATATTTGAGGTCTTATTCATAAACTCTTTGCCCCAACAAATTTGCTAAATAATTTTCCCTGTGTTTTCTTCAAGTAGTTTCATAATTTGGAGTCTTTAATGTATTTTGAATTAATTTTTGTATATGGTGAATGACAGGAGTTTAGTTTCATTTTTCAGCATATGACTATCCAGCTTTCCTAGCACCATTTATTTAATTAAATCTCCTTTCCTCAATAAGAGTTGTTAGTGTTTTTATAAAAAGTCAGTTGACTGTAAATGCAAAGATTCATTTCTGGGCTCTATGTTCTGTTTCATTGGTTTAAACATATGTTCTCTTTTTGTTGTTATTGTTGTTTCATGTCTGTACCATGTCATTTTGATTGCTACAGCTTTGTAGAATACTTTGAAGTCAGCTAGTCTCATACCTCTGGCTGTATTTTCTTGCTGAGTGTTGCTTTGGCCATTTAGCAGGGGGTTTTTTGGTTTCAAGTATACTTTAAGATTTTTAAAAAATTTCTGCGAGAAAAAACATTAGTATTTTCATTGAGATGGCATTGTATCTGTACATTGACTTTAATAGTAAGATGATTTTTCACTAAATTGAATATTCCAATTCATCAACATGAGATGTCTTTCCATGTTGTTGGGTCATCTAATTTTGTTCTTTGGTGTTTTATTGCTTATCTTGTAAAAATCTTTTCCTTCTTGATTAAATTTGCTCCTAGTTTTTTTATTCGCTATTGTTAATAGTATTTCCTCTAAAATTTTTTTCCTATGGTTCATTGTTGGTATATAAAAATGCCATAGATTTTTAATTTTTTATTGTTGACACATAATAATGTAATATATTTTTCAAGGTAGCTAGAAGAGAAAATGTCACCAGAGAAAATGATAAATGAAATGTTACTGATTTTGAATGTTGATTTTGTATTCTGCAACTTTTCTGAATTTGCTCATCTCTTTCAAGGGCTTTTTTTCAGGTGGGGAGTAGCTTCCAGGCATTTCCATATGTGAGTTCATGTCATCTGCAAAAAGGAAAACACTCACTTCTTCCTTTTCAATTTGGATATCATTTATTTATTTGTATTGCCTAATTGTTCTGGCTAGCACTTTCAATACTATATCGAATAGGTGTGATAAGAGTGATCATCCTTGTCTTGTTGTAGTTCTGACTGAAAAAAAAAAGTTTTTCCCCATTCAGGATGTTTGATGTCATTTTGTTATATATGACTTTACTTTTGTTGAAGTAAATTCCTTCTATACCTACTTTATCTAGAGTTTTTATCATGAGGAAATGTTGAATTTTATGAAAAGTTTTTCTATGTATATTGAGATAATGATATAATTTTTGTTCTTTATTATCTTAATGTGATTTATCACAGCTTTTGATTTGCATATGTTGAATTATCCTGGAACAACTAGGATAAATACTACTTGATCATAATGAATAATCTTTTAATGTGCTGCTGTATGGTTTGCTATTTTATTTAAAAATTTTGCATCTGAGTTAATTAAGAATATAGGCCTATAGTTTTCTTTTTTGTTGTGTGTTCTCATCTGGTTTTGGTCTCGGGATAATGATGGCCTCATAGACTGAATCTGAAAGAATACCTCCTCTTCAAATTTCCAGTAGAGTTTGAGAAGAATTGGTACAAGTTTCTCTTTAAATATTTGGTAAAATTCAGCAGTGGCGCTACCAGGTCCTTTGCTATTCTTTGTCGAAAACTTTTTAAGACAGATGCAATGTTCTTACTCATAATTGGTCTGTTCATTTTTTAATTCTCCTTGCTTCAATTTTAGTAGTCTGTATGTGTCCAGGATTAATTGATTTCCACTGGATTGCCCAATTTGTTGGCATATAGTTGTTTGTAAGAGTTTTAAATGCTCCTCTGAATATCTGTGGCAATGCTGCTTTTTTCATTTCTGGTTTTGTTTATGTGCATTTTTTCTTTTTTGTGGTTTGTTGATTTTATCTTTTCTAAAATATTTTATTTTGTTGATCTTTTTATTGTTACTTTAGCTTTTATTTTATTTTAGACTTAATCTCTTGTTTTTATTATTTTTTTATTCTACTAAATTTAAATTTGGTTTGTTCTTGCTTTTTTATTTATTGATTTGCATTATTAAGTTGGTTATATAAAATCTTTGTACTTTTTGATGTAGGCACTTATTGCTTCAATTTTCTCCCTTCATATTGCTTTTACTGTGCTACATAGATTTTGTTTGTTTCTATTTTCATTTGTTTCAAAAGTTTCAATTTTCTTCTTAATGTGTTCATTGTCTTATTTGTCACTCAGCATTATGTCATTCAAATTTCAAGTATTTATAAAGTTTAGAAAGTTCATGCCTGCCAGGCTCAGTGGCTCAGCCTGTAATCCCATGCTTTGGGAGGCCCAGGTGAGTGGATTGCCAGAGTCCACGGGTTCAAGACCCGCCCAGGCAACTTGGCGAGACCTCATCTCTACAATAAATTTAAAACAAATTAGCCGGGCATGGTAGCGCGTGCCTGCAGTTTCAGCTACTTGGAAGGCTAAGGCAGAAGGATCGCCGGAGCCCAGCAGGTCGAGGCTGCAATGGCCGGGAGCGTGCTACTGCATTCCAGTCTGGGTGACAGAATGAGATTCCAACTTAGAAAAAAAAAAAAAAGAAAGAAAGTTCATTTGAGTATGGATTTCAAGTTAATTTCATCATATTCTGAAAGGATGCATAATATGATTTTAATTATTTTACCTTTATTGAGACTTGTTTTGTGGCCTAATATATGATTTATTCTGAAGAATGTTCTGCGTGCTGTTTTTAAAAATGTGTGTTCTAGAGCTGTTGGATAAATACTTCTGTAAATGTTTATTAGGTTTATTTAGTTTAAGGTTCATTTTAAATCCAATGTTTGCTTGTTGAATTTCTATCTTGGTGAGCTGCTCAGTGCTGAGAGTGTCTGAACTATCCATCTATTATAAGATTTGACAGATTTATGCTATAAAAACTGCTTCCAGTCTAACAGAAATTTCCTTACACCTGACTTGATGCTTTTCTTTTAGTGCTTTCAGAATTCTCTCTCTGTCTTTAACTTTTGACAATTTTACCATGATGTATCACAAAGAGAACATCTTTGGGTTGAATTTATTTATAAACTTTTCAGTTTCCTGGATCTACAACTTTTCTCATCTCTTCTCCTTTTGTAATTTCCATAATATGAATATTTGTTTGCTTAATGGTATCCCATAAATCTTGCAGGCTTTCTTCACTGTTTTTCATTCTTATATTTATTTTTTCTTACTGTATAACTTCAAACAACTTATCTTCAGGTTTACAGATTCTTCTTTCTGCTTATTCATGTCTGCTGATGAAGCTTTTTGCATTTTTTACCTACAGAAGTTCTGTTTGAGTCATTTTTATGATTCCTATTTTTTTGCTAAATTTTATATTTATATTATGAATTGTTTTCCTGGTTTGTTGAATTGTCTTTCTGCATCTTCTGATATCTTCCTGTGTTTCCTTAAAATCATTATTTGAATTCCTTTCCTGGAAATTTGTAGATTTCTTTTTCATTGGCGTCTGTTTCTAGAGAGTTATTTTGTTTTGTTGGTGGTTTTTTGGTTAGTTGCTTTTTCATGTTTCTGTGTTTCCACTTTGATGTCTGCACATCCGGTTGAACAATTTCCTATTCCAAACTTTCTAGAGTGACTTTTGTAAAGAAAGACATTTACCCGCATTCGTATCTTAGTGTGGCAGCTGGTACAAGTGCAATGACTGTTTCACCGTGGATGCAGTATTTTAGTTTCCATAAAACTTTTTCAGCCCCATTTAACATCTGTAATAACTGTGAGGGCCTATGGTGTAGATATTTGCAGCACCATTAGGATAATCTTAAGTTGTTAAGGGTCTCAATGGCAATGGTTTTTGGGGCCCTCCCATTTTTATTTTTTCCACATTTGAGAGATTCAGCTGAGGTTATCCCAGTTGGTGCCAGGACTGACATAACCTTCAAGTAGCTGCAGTAACACTTGTTTGTATATTTGGTCCTAGGCTCAGGATCTCAAAAAACTGTTGTGGTCTATAGGTCTTAGGTTGACAATTCACTGTCCGTGACTGGAACGAATGTAGGTTGTTCATAGAGCAAGGATCTCTGTCTCTGAGTTATCCCCTAGTAGATGGAGACTACAGGGCCAAATTTTTGCTATGATTCTGCTCCCAGGGGTCAAGGCATAACCTTGGTCCAACTCTGGGGAAGAAGAGATACTCTGGATGTTTGCACCTGGGGAGTAGGAAACAGTTACAATTTAGAAATCTGAGCCAATAGGGTTCTGTGGTTACTTGGGTACTAGAGGCGGAAGCATTGAGTATCTCAGACTTTGTGAAGCCAGGTGCAGAAGCAACAAGTATCTCAGAATGGCATAGCTGTCATTTAAGCTGTCTTTCAAGAAGAAAGCAACACAGTGATTGCTCTACTCACCAGGGAGAGGGGTGTCTCAACGACTTAGACTCTAGGAGGCTAGTCAAGTTCCTGTGATTAAGGGTACTAGAGCTGTTTGGCCTGTAGGACAGGGTATTTCAGCTCAGTCACTGCTGTGTTTCACTGGGATGTGTGCCACTATGTTTGCTCAGCCCTGGGATGCATAGTTGCTCAGCTAGGCCAAATCATCACCCTTCAGGGGGCAATGTGCTCTTCTGTTCTGGCTCAGGGAATATGACTGCTCTGGGTAACCGAGGCACCATTTCTCTTGGATACAGGATGTCAAATCATCTTAGGTACTGGGATGAATGATCACTCCAGGTGGTCAAGGAACTGTTTCCTGGGAAGCAGGGACTGTTTCAGTTTAGACAATGGGAGGTGTAACTGCTCTGGGTGTATATGGTATTGTTTTTCTAGGTGAAAACAATATTGCTTCAGCTCAAGCACAGAGGGCTGTGACTATGTTGGACAACAAAAGCAAAGCTTCCCTGGGATGCCTGGTATTGCTTCAGCTCCAGCACAGTTTGGGGGTTGGGGAAACATGTAGCAGCAACTGAGAGTGATTTATGGGGCAGCTCAGCCAAGGCACCATTTCCTCAAGAAGCAGTGTAGCAGTGTGCAGATTTAGCTTGAACTCAAAGAAGCAGAGCACAGCAGGGACTGGAAGAGTTGAAAGGAACAACTCCATGTCAACATTGTTTCCCTAGGATGGAGTGTGCTACTTTAGCTCTGGTCCCCAGGTGCAGGGTGCAGCAGCAGCAACTAAGAAGAATAGATGGAGCAGCTTTGCCAAGGCAACTGTTTCCCTCAGAATGAGTATGCAGCTTCAGCACTGGCTCATGAAGCAGGGTACAGACAAGACTGGGACAGGTAGATGGAGTAGTTCTGACAAAAAAACATTTTTCTAGGAGGGAATGAGGAGCTTTACCTCAGGTCCCCAAGTTCAGGACACAACAGTGACTGAAATAGGTCAATATAGCAGCTCCTCTGCCAGGGAAGTTTCTTTGGGAGGCAGTGTGCAGCTTCATCTCAAGTCATAGGGACAAGGTACCATGGTGACTGGGAAGGGTAGATGGAAGAGTTTCACAAAGGCAACATTTACCCAGGTGCAGTGTGCAGCTCCAGCTTGGCCCATAAGGCCAGGGCACAGCCACAACGGGAAAAAATAAAGTAATTCTGCCACAGCACCATTTCCACAGGAAGTAGTGGACAGTTTTATCTTTAGCCCAAGGAGGCTGGACACAGGGAGACTGGGAACTGGGAGAGGTAGATGGAGTGGGTTTCCTGCCACTTGGCCCTAGGGGAAAGGTTGTAACAGCTTATCACATCTAGGTTTATGGAGGTGGCAACATCAGAGGGGGTAGTTCAATGGCTTAGCCTCAGAGTTGAAGGGATGCCCTGGGTACTCATCCCTGGAGCAAGACACACTCCAGCCAAAGGTCTGGTTCCAAGATGACATAGGGCAGTAGCTGTGTGGGCTTCAAGGCTTGGGCATAGTGTGGAGAGTACAGATATATAGACTCTAGAAATCTCCCTCAACTAGACTCAGTGCTCATGAGGACTTCAGGGGACCTTGTGATGAGAACTGTAGGTATACAACATGCTGATGTGGGCTGCTGGGTTCCTCTTACCTTTTCCTATAGGGAAAAGTTTGTTCTGGCTTCTTTCTTTCTTTAATTTTTTACTTTTAAAGAAGTGGGGTACAATTCAGGGTTAGGTATACAAATGTTTCTAAGTGATCCCGGCCTAGGGATGAGGTAGTGGAGGTGAGGTGAGATGTTTCTTTCCATTCTTTATGTGACTATCCCAATTTCAATTTTTAAAATAATTGTTATTTTTTAAATGGACCTGAGTCCCTGAGATATCACCCCTCATAGAGTTTTTTAGTCCTTCCTTCCTCCTTCCCTTCCTTCCTTCCTCTTTCCCTTCCTCCTTCCCTCTCTCCCTCCCCCTTTTCTTCCTTACTTCTCCTCTCTCTCTCTGTCTCTCTCTCTGTCTCTCTTTCTATTTCTGTCTCTGTTTTTTTTTCTCTCTCTCTCTCTCAATCTGTTGTCTTTTTAAGACAGGCTACAGAGGACTGAGGGCTGAATTGTCTAGTTGCTCTTCGCATAGGTCAGATAAAGCACTGGTTAAGTAGTTTGCCTTGAGAGAAAGCTTTCAATGTATTTCAAAACTTAAATTTTACCTTTTCTTGTTGAAAGCATGAACGGGGTTTTCCCTAATTTTTATCATGAGAATTTGTTAAGGCTTCTGATAATAAAACTCATGAAAGGAAAAAGTTTGGGATTCCCTTTAAGACTGGGCACTGAGGAGATTTTAATTCTTAGGATATCTTATTCTCTGCCTCCATAAATTACTTGATTATTGTGTAGTTGTTTCTACTTTTTACAAGCTTCAGAAGTTTCTTCTCCCAGTAAACTGTGATTTTCTGTATTTTCCCATATTTTTTGTATTTAGAGATGGTGGTTTGCCTTGTGATGTCAATTATCTTATGGATTGAGGAGTATTGTTCGTTTTCAGTTTGCTCAACTTTTCTCTTAATGGGAAAATAGGAGTGATAACTTTCAACCTCTTTACCTGTTAGACTAGAAAATGGAAATCAAATTGATTGGTGTAGTTCATCTAAGTTAATATACCTGCATGTCATTGCCAAAACATTTGTGCAATGTATAACATACACATAATAGAATGCACAAATGCTAAAAGTACTTGGACAGTTTAGTAAATGTTTACTAATTAAACACACTTATGTAACCAGCACCTATATTAAGATACAAATTGCCACAATATTCCGTAAACCTTACTGGTACACTCTTCAACTCATTGTCGCTTCAAAACTAATGAATTTTGTCACTTGTGTCATCATGGATTTCCTTAACTTTATATAACTAAAAGTATACTTAAACGTCATTTTAATATTATTTTTCATATTTGTTATGTATGCCTGTTTTCTTTGTAAATAAGCAAAGATAAATCCTCAATACACAAAAAATGCATCAATGCCTACTAATAGTGTACTAAAGTGTAAAAGTAACAATAAATGATAATACAAATAGTACCATTCAGAAGAACATCATAAAAATAACCAGAAAATAAGACAACAGTGATAATAAAAGAATATATGTGAACTCAAAAAAAAAAAAGTAAATCTGTTAATGTGCTGATTTCATTAAAGTAACCAAATGGAAACGAGTATTTGAAAAACAATGTATAACTGTATTTGAAAAATTAGATTTTATTTAACTGCTGATGAATTGTTCTCTACTTTCATAAATGTATTCTTACAAAATTTTGGTAATCTATAGCCTAAAACCATGAACGATTGTTACTATTTTAAAACAACATGCAATGACCTCACTGGTACACTAACCAAGTTAGACATGAATATATGCAGGGAAAAAATGATAGATTTATGGCTTAAATCTTAGAAAATGCAAAAAAATTATGGACATTTTTCAACATCATACTCATCATTAAAAAGTAGGTACGATAGGGGAAGGGATTAATGGCAGTAAAAACCTGTCTGGGGATGGGGGGACACTTCTTATCAACAAGGGTGCCTGAATGAGACATATTTGTGTACCTAACCCTTAAATGTACCCCTCAATATCACAATAAAAAAAGAATTCACTTAAAAAAAAAGCTGCAAAAACTATCTGCAGTGTTATCTCTCATAAAAGAATACTTGTATGGGAATTGCTTACCTGTTACTAATTACTAAGTGGGAGGAATACATAAAATAACTATTTTGAAATATTGGGCAATAGGCAATGCAGAGCTGTGAATCCCGAGACAGTGCTAACAGATAAGCATATGTGTACATTTCCCCTGAATTTCTGTCTAGAGACAACTTTAAGTCTGTTGCACAAGAAACCATAGTGACAGAGAACAAAGCAGTGGTTTGAAAGAGCATGGGATCTGAAAGAACATTCATGCACTTGCCACAGCTCCTCTCTCTAGTTCAAATCAGAACAAGCAGGTCATAAGCTTGAGCTCTCAGCTCCTTCCTCAGAGGATAAGTGACTGAACCACATATCCAGCACTCCAACTTTTCTGGATCCTACATAATGGACTGGCTTCTATCTCTCCTGTCTTGATACACTGACAATAATTGGCACATTCTTTTCTTTTGGGAGCCACTAAGAAAAAAATACAGCTGTTTGAATTAGCACAAATGTTTGAGAGGCACCCACATTTTTGGGTGGGGCTTATTGGTGCAGTCCATCACTTATATGAGACGAGCCAGTCTGAAGACTGAGAAAGGTGCCCGTTTTATCTAGTGCACAGAAAACAACAAAGAGAAACAAGGCCAATGAATAAATAGGCTATTATGCCCCAAATAAGATAGCTAGATAAATTTACAGAACCAAACTTAATGTAATGGAGATACGAGATTTACTTGAAAGACAATAAAAAATGTTGGTCATAAAGATGCTCATAGAGGTCAGAAGATGCATGAACAAAGTGAGAATTTCAATGGAGAAATAAAAATTATAAAGAAATGCCAAATATAAATCATACAGCTGAAAAATATAGCTAGACTAAAAAATGTAATAGAGGGTATCAACAAAAGACTAGATCATGTGGAAGAAAGGATCAGCAATCTCAAATCTTCCAGATGGAGGAACAAAAAGAAGAAAGAATGAAAAAAAAGTGAAAATAGATTAAATAAGTAATGAGACAGTGTCAAGTAGATAAATATATGCATTATGGAACTTACAGGAAAATAAGAGAAAGAAAAGGACAAACGGCTAATTCAAATAATGATTTTTGTATAATAAGTTGAAAATTTTCCAAACCTGAGGAAAGAAAAAGAAACAGATCCAAGAAACTCAAAGAATGTCAAACAAGGTGAATCCAAAGAAGCTCATGCAGATACATAAAATTGTCAAAAGTTAAAGGCAGAGAATTTTGCAAGGAGAAGAAGAAAAATCACTTGTTACATACAGAAGTACCTCTATAAGACGTCCAATACATTTTTCAGCAAAAACTGTTCAGGCTAGAAAGGAATGTAATGAAAGTTCTGAAAGAAGGAAAGAAAATAAAACACTGCCACCCAACATGTTTATACTTGTCAAATCTGTCTTCAAAAGTAGCAGGTTGATAAAAACTTTCTCAGACAAAAGCTGAAGTAGTTTATTACCACTAGAATTGTTTGCAAGAAGTGCTGAAGGAAGTTCTTCAAGTTAAAACAAAAGGACACAGCAAAGCAATGCAAAAGCAAATGAAAGTAAGAAACTCAGCGGTAAAGGTAAATATACAAACAAAATCTTATTATAATGGTGATGGGTGAATTTTTGTCAATACAATTATACAATACAAGTATAAAACTTGTGCTTTTATACTTGTATTCAATACAAATATAAATATTAAAAGACAAACTATTAAATATAAATATGCTAAATTATCTTAATGGATACAAATGCAAAAACGTGAATTTTGACGTCAATAGCATATAGTGTGAGAGGAGGCAGTAAAGTGTAGAATACTTGTATGCAAGTTAAATTGTTATCAGTTTAAAATGGCCTGGATTAACTACCAGATATTATATGCAAGTCCCATGATTAGCCCCCCAAAATCTATAGAAGTTACACAAAATAAAAGAGAAAGGAATCAAATCTTATCAATACAAGAAAAAAAAGAAGCAAGAAACAAAAAGGAATACAGTAAGAGGACAAAAGATGGACATAAGAACTAAACGACAAGCAAAAACCATCTAACACTATGGCAATAGTGTATACTTACCTATCAATAGTTACTTTAAATGTAAGTGAATTAAACTACACAATAAAAAGTAGAGTGGCTAAGTAGATTAAAAACTATATTCTCTCCTCATGACACTTCTATTCAAAAATAAACAAATATATTCCATGTACATGATAACCAAAAGAAAGTAGGAGTGGCTACAATTGCATAAAACAGTCACAAAGTAAAACTGTCTCTATAGAGAGAAGGTCATGATAAAATGTTTAAAAAGTCAATTCATCAGAAATATACAACCCAACATAAGAGCACCTAATAATAAAAGTAGATATCGATAGATCTGAATGGAGAAATTGATAGCAATACAATAATAGTAGAAAGCTTCAATACTCTACTTTTAGTGTTGGATGGAACATTGAGACACAAAGCCAATGCAGAAAGAGTGTACGTGACCAACACTATAAAACAAATGGACATAACAGACATACATAGAACTTTCCACTCAGCAGCAGAAAAATACACATTCTTCTCAAGTGCACATGTATGTAGCTTTTTTTTTTAGAATAGATAGTATGTTAGGTCACAAAGAATGGTTTAACAAACTTAAGGTTGAAATATCAAGTATCTTTTCTGATTGCAATGACTTGAAGCTAGAAATAAATAGCAGTAAGATATGGAAAAATTCACAAATTCATGGTAAACAATACACATTTGGACAATCATTGGGTCAAAGAGTAAGTCAAAAAGGAATTTGAAAAATATCTTGAGACAAGCAAAAACAAAAACAACACACCAAAAAGAAGGAGGTTGGTAGTGATAAGTCCCTACATTAAAAATGAAGAAAGACCATTAAAATAATTTCCTATTTTTAATATTTATTTGAGAATCAATTTTAAAACAAAAATAATAACATTGTTTTATTGACTTTTTTAACATGTAGAAGTGAAATTCATGACAACAAAAGTGCAGTAAATAAGATTGGGGAAATAGAAATATATTATTTTAAGTTTTTACATTATATGTGAAATTATATGAGATTAATTGGAGAGAGAATTTGATAGCTTAAAGTAAGAAAAAGTTTGGACAATTAATTAAAAACAAAAAAGGTAAACTAGAAAGGTACAGTCTATAAGCTAAATTAGACTCCTGTATCTTTAATAATAACTGTTTTACATAGTTAAAAATGAGAAATCTATTTTGGCAAAATATGATAGTATTGGAAAATATATTACATCAATGACACATAAAGTGGATAAGTAAATATCTATCATACATGAACTATTTTTTTAAAATGTGTTTTACTCTTGAAAACCTACAGGAAATGGAGAACTTTCTGACATCACACAACCTCCCTAGGTTGAAACAAGAAGAAATTGAGACCCTAAATAGACCAATAACAATCAAGGAAATTGACTGTGTCATAAGAAAACTAACTACAAAAAAAAGCCCTGGACTAGATTGCATTCCAGCAGAATTCTACAAAACATATCAGGAGGAACTGATACCAATCCTATTGAAAGTATTCCAGGCCGGGCTCGGTGGCTCAGCCTGTAATACCAAAACTTTGGGAGGCCGAGGCAAGTGAACTGCCAGAGCCCGTGGGTTTGAGACCCACCCGGGTAACTTGCTGAGACCTCGTTTCTACAATAAATCAAAAATTAGCTGGGTGTGGCAGTGCATGTCTGTAGTTCTGGCTACTTGGAAGGATGAGGCAGAAGGACTGCTTGAGCCCAGCAGGTCAAGGCTGCGATGGCCAGGAGCATGCTCCTGCACTCTAGTCTGGGCAACAGAGTGAGACTCCAACTCAAAAAAAAAAAAAAAGTAAATTGTTCCAGGAGATTGAGAAAGATGAAACTCTCCCCAAATCATTTTATGAAGCTAACATCGCATTGATACCCAAGCCAGGTAAAGACCAAACAAAGAAATAGAGCTATAGGCCAATTTCTTTGATGAACATAAATGCTAAAATTCTCACCAAGATCCTAGCAAACCAGATTCAACAGCATATCTCAAAAATCATCCATCATGACCAAGTATACTTCATCCCCATGATGCAAGGTTGGTTCAACATTCGTAAGACCATAAACGTAATTGAATACATCAATAGATGTAAAAACAAAAACCACATGATTATATCATTAGATGCAGAAAAAGCTTTTGATAAAATCTGGAACTGCTTCTTGATAAAAACCCTCGAATATCTAGGCATAAGTGGAACATACCTCAAAATAGTAAGAGCCCTCTACGAGAAACCCACAGCCAGCATACTCCTAAACAGACAATAATCAGAACCATTTCCCCTGGAAACTGGGACAAGACAAGGATGCCCATTCAACCTCCCCTCTTCAACATAGTTTTGGATGTCCTAGCTAGAGCAATCAGAGAAGAGAAGGTGATCAGGGATATCCAAATAGGAAAAGAGGAAGTCAAGTTATCTCTCTTTGCAGACGGCATGATTGTATACCTTGAAAACCCAAGAGAATCTGTCAAAAACCTTCTTGCACTGATAAAGGACTTTGGTAAAGTCTCAGGGTATAAAATAAATGTGCAAAGGACAATCGCATTTCTATATACCAATAATAAACCAAAACTCAAATAAAAAGTAAGATTCTATTCACAATAGTGACAAAAAAAAGACAAGAAATACCTTGGCATCTTCCTAACCAGAGATGTGAACGTCTTTGCAATGAAAACTATGAAGCACTGCTCAAATAAATCAAAGATGACACAAACAAGTAGAAAGATATTCCATGCTCATAGATAGGAAGAATCAACATGTCCAAGATGTCCATTCTACCCAAGGCAATCTACAAATTTAACACAATACCCATCAAATTACCAGCAACATTCTTCTCAGGCCTAGAAACAACAATACAGGAATTCATATGGAAACATAAATGAACACAAATCGCCAAAACAATCCTCAGCAAAAACAACAAAGCAGGAGGTATCACACTCCCAGACTTTAAACTTCATTATAAAGCTACAATAATCAAAACAGCCTAGTATTGCTACAAGAACAGGCATATAGACCAATGGAAAAGTACTGAGATTCCAGAAGCAAAACCTCAATTTCTCAACCAACTCATCTTCGACAAAGTCTCCACCATCCATCACTGGGGAGAGGAGAACCTATTCGGTAAATGGTGCTGGGAAAACTGGCTGACCACATGCAGAAGATTGAAACTGGACCCCTACCTATGCCCATACACAAAAATCAACTCTAAATGGATCGGAGACCTAAACGTAAAACCTCAAACTGTAAGAACCTTAGAAAATGCAGCTGACACTCTTATGGAAGTTGGAACTGGCAACCAATTCCTGAGCAAAGCCCAAAGTGCCCAGGCCATAAGAGATAACATAGACAAGTGGGACCTCATCAAACTAACAAGCTTCTGCAAAGCCAAAGAAACCATCAAGAGAGCAGGGTGACAGCCCACAGACTGGGAAAAAATATTTGCCAACTCCATGTCTGACAAAGGCCTAACATCTAAGATCTACAAAGAACTCAAATGTGCTGAAAAGAACAAAATAAACAGCCCCATTACAAAATGGGCTAAAGATATGAATAGACACTTCTCAAAAGAAAACATATGAGCAGCCAACAGATACATGAAAAAATGTTCAGCCTCACTATTCATCAAGGAGATGCAAATTAAAACTACACTGAGGTACCACCTAACTCCAGTCAGAATGGCCATCATCAATAACTCAAAACATAACAGATGCTGGAGAGGATGTAGCAAAAAGGGAATACTTCTACACTGTTGGTGGGAGTGCAAACTGGTACAACCTCTGTGGAAAACAGTGTGG
>CAUYQG010140367.1:0-18925 GCA_963574415.1 Tarsius wallacei
CACAATAGGTGAACATTGTAATTTGCAAGTAGTTTCTGAATCCTAATTCCCCGTTTCCTACTTTATTCAAATTTCAAAAACTACAAGAGGCAGCAAAGCATCCCATCCACTGTCCTATTTCAAAATAGAACAAATCCAGAGCACAGATCAGGGAAGAATAGATGGCTGAGCAAACATCAGGGGGAAAACCTCTCCTACTGACACTGAATAACAGAACTAAAGAGAAAAACAGGCAATCTGTCACAAATGAGGAAAAAATAAAGGAAGACCACAGGCAATTGCAAGTGTACCAAAGACAAAATTCCTGAAAAATCAGACATTGGTGCCAAAACAATGGAAGTCACCAAGAACTGGCCCCAGAATATGATTGGGATTAGGGAATAGATAGAAAGAATGAATAAGACTCCAGAAAGACAAGATGCAACACCGAAAGAACTTGTAACAGAGATTTTGGCAATAAAAAATTTTATCCAGGGAATAAATAGCAAGATGACAAACATGGAAAGCAGAATTAATCCAGCTGAAGAAAGACTCTCAGAACTTGAAAACCAGAACATGGAATTAACTTGATCTGTAAAAAACATAAAAGAAAGACTCAGAAAGAAAGAACAAAACCTACAAGAGATGTGCCTTTATATCAGGAGGCCACACCTATACCTGATTGGTATCCCAGAAGTAGAAAGGGAAATGGAGAACAACTTAAAGCAAGTATTCCAGGGGTTAATCTAAGAAAACTTCCCCCATCTCACGAGAGATGTGACTAGTCAAGCACAATAGGTTCAGAGAACTCCCACAAGATATCAAATGAGAAAACCAACCCCTAGACACATAGTAATTCACCTACACAAAGTAGGCACAAAAGAAAAAATCCTAAAGGCAGCAAGAGAGAAAAATCAGACTACCTAAAGGGGAAAACCAATCAGAATAGTAGCAGACCTATTGACAGAAGCACTACAAACAAGAAGGGACTGGAGCCCTATATTCAAAGTCCTCAAAAATAAACAATTTCAACCAAGAATTTCCTATCCAGCCAAGCTCAGCTTCAACAGTGATGGGGAATTAAAATCCTTCTCAGACATTCAATCCCTAAGAGATTATGCATCTTCCAGATCAGCTCTACAGGAGATATTTAAAAAGGTATTAAGCATAGAAGAGAGAGAGAAAAAAAGGAATGACCAAATACTTCCCAAGGAAACAGCAGAGCAGTGAATCAACCGAGAATACAGTGCAACAAGAAACTTGAAAACCCACAAATACATCAACCCCAAAGCCAAAAGAAAACAAGTAAAAAAAGAAAAAAAACTTTATAAGAACCTCATGACAAGGATAAGCAGTCACATTTCAATAATCAACCTGTATGTAAATGGACTAAATGCACCACTGAAAAGACATGTAATGACAAACTGAATAAGAAACCATGACCCAATTATTTGCTGCATCCAGAGGACTCATCACACTACAAGGAACGCACCTTGACTCAAAGTTAAAGGATGGAAAATGAATTTCCAGGCAAATGGATCACAAAGGAAGGCAAGAGTTGTGATTTTAATATCAGACATAAGCCGGACTCGGTGGCTCAGCCTGTAATCCCACGCTTTGGGAGGCTGAGGTGAGTGGATTGCCTGAGCCCGCGGGTTCGAGACCCGCCTGGGCAACTTGGCGAGACCTCATCTCTACAATAAATAAAAAAAAAACCCAGCCGGGCATGGTAGCACGCACCTATAGTTCCAGCTACTTGTAAGGCTGAGGCGGAAGGATTGCCGGAGCCCAGCAGGTTGAGGCTGTGGTGGCCAGGAGCGGCCACTGCACTCCAGTCTGGGCGACTGAGTGAGACTCCAACTCAAAAAAATAAAATAAAATAAAATAAAATTTAAATTTAAATTAAAAATTTAAATAAATAAATATACATTCTATCCTAAGAATATATTCAAGCCAGTATTTAACATTTAAAACAAAGATAGGAAGTCACATATATTCTATTAAGTTTCACCAAACCTGCTTAATTCGCCAACAAAAAAAGCTAGTGTGCTTTAGCCATTATGATCTTAGCATCAAAACCAAAGTGTTTTAAAAATAGCATTACAAATGCATTATTACAAGCAAATCTGACAAGTTTCAATTTGTTTTTATAATTACCCCTATTAAATGTGAAAATTTCCCAATCTTTGGCCAGTGGTAGCCTTTCCAATTTGGCTCCTGGATCCATAAGATGTGAACCTTAAAGTCTTTGAAAGCTTATTTACAATTTGGCATGACAAGAGTACCAGGCTCCTCTTGTGCACTTCCTACCTAGATGTGGAATTAGTTGTTTCTCTGAGAAGGCTGTTTTCCCCCAGTGGGAAGTGATATTTGAGAACAACAATCAGTCAATAGAGATGTTCATTGCTACTGAGTTGGTCACTTTTTCTAATCCTTTTCACTGAACAGCTATATTTACATATAAGAGTGTGTGTGTGTGTGTGTGTGTGTGTGTGTGTGTGTGTGTGTGTAAAGATAAAATGCCTCTTGTGTTCCCAATGATATTTCTGATCCCAATTCAAGACTATGGGGTTTTTTAGTTATCCTCTTCTATACCACATCAGCATCTCCTTTCTTCTACATCAAGAATCCTGACTCTTAAGAATACAAGGGATGACAGAATTAGAATACTCCATAATGACTTGTATGTTTCATTTCACATTATAAACATAATAATCTCAAAATAACAGTAATTATATTATTGCCACCAACTTAATTACTGAAAATAGTTCAAAAATTTTTGCATAAATTCTCTCAATTACCATCAACTACTTTTACAATCATACTATATGCTCATGGCAGAGTATAGAGCCATTAATACTACTCTCTCCTTTTAACCTTTTTATTGCTTTAGTTCTAAAACTGACTATTTAATGAGCAACACCAGTTTTTATATTGATACCTCTAGCCATTTTGGTTGTTTGAAGCTCACTGTCTAATAGATTAGTATATTCCTCAGAAGAATTCATAGGAACAACATCCTCCAGGTTCCTGTAACTTGATAGTATTTGTATGTGCCCTTTATATGTCAAAGCTAATTTTGTTCATATTCTTTCATCATTCTCTTGTGGGTTTTTGTTTGCTTGTTTGTTTTAAAGATGTGGGGTACAATTCAGGATTAGGTATACAAGTGGTCATCGTACAGGTAGTGTATGGGCCTCTCTTTGGTCTCCACTTTGACTGGTTTGAGATCAGGTACCCTTAATGATGCTGTGTCCCCACCCCTACCCCAGCAGTATCCCACTACTGTCAATCCCTTTCTTATAGTATTATGGTAAATGTTCAGGGTCCACTTATGAGTGAGAGCATATGGTACTCTGTTCTTTGCTTCTATGATAGATCACTGAGTAATACAGACTCTAAATCCATCCAAGTTGCCGCAAAGTCCATATGTTTGTCCTTTTTTATGGCTGCATAATATTCCACTGTATATATGTACCACACTTTTTGTATCCAGTCCAGTTGGTTCCATGTTTTGGCTATTATGAATAGTGCTGCAATAAACATGTGTGTGCAAGTACCTTTTTTGTAGAATGACTTGTGTTCCTCTGGGTACATTCCCAGAGGGGGGATTGCTAGGAGTTTTGTTCATATTTTATGTTCTGCGGTATTATAAATATTTAATGCATATCTTTATCATAAAGGTTTGTCACTGAAAAGCCTAACAATAAATTAGTTTTCTTTCCCTTATAAGCCACCTGCTCTTTATGTTCCCACAGTTTTCCCTTTTTCTTTTACTTTAAAGGTCAATAATTACTCTAGAATGTGTTTATGCCCCACCTCTCTCCATTATGTTATAGCTGTCATACACAGTACATATCCGTTCAGTGAATGTCCCACCAAAACAACTTTCACTTTAAACAGTCATGTAAAGATTTAAAAGAAAAAAATATAATGTTTTATGTGTACTGAGATTTTTACCAATTATTATTCTCCATCTTCTTTCTTGAACATCCAACTTTCCTTCTGTTCTCATTGCTCTATATTCTGAAGTATGCTGTTGAGCATTTCTCTTAAGGGAGGCCGGAAGCGATTAATTCCTTTGGGTTTCTTCTATGTGAAAATGCCCCTTCCCCACTTTATTACTAAAGGAAATTGTCACTGGATGTAGAACACTGGGTTGATAGTTTTCTTCTTCCAGTTCTCTAAAGATACAATTCGATTGTTTTTTAGTCCCCTTGGTTTTGATGGGAAAACTGAGAACATTCACATTGTTTTTCCCTTGTATGTAATGTGTTATTTTCCTCTGCTGCTTTCAAGACTCTTTATTCACTGTATTTTAAGCTTTGATTATGATATGCTAGGTGGTTTGCAAGAATTTAAATTGTTTTGAGTTTGCTGCAATTTTTTTCCCCATAGGGCAAAACTGGATAACCTGCTAGACAAATTCTAAAGGAACTATAACACTATGTAACTTTTTAATTCTATAAATTAATGCACTTCTCCAAACATCGCAAGTTCGGAGCTATTGTTTTATTTTGTCCTATTGTCGCTAGTCTCTCTTTCTGGCATGCATGCTAGACTTTTTCATTTCTGAGGATTTGTTCATTTTTTTTCCCCAACTTTTTGTCTCTGCTCTTCATGGGATAATTTCCACTGACCTATATTCATTTAGTGAATTTTTATTTGCAGTACTGTAATTTTTGGTTCTAAAATTTCTATTTGTTTTATAATTTCTATTTTACTGCTAAGAGTTGCTATCATTTCATTCATTTCAAATGTGTTTTTCTTGCTCAATGGAGCATATTTAAACTAAGTACTTTAAAACTCTGTCCAGTAATTCTTAAACTTGGGACATCTTGGGTTGCCATAAGTTGACTATTTTTTCCTCTGAGATTGAATCATAATTTCCTGATAGACTGAATAATTTTGAATTGTATTGTGTACATTGTGAATGTTATGGCATGTACACTTTGAGTTCTATCACAAAACTGAAAAATGTAGGGGTTTTTTTAACCAGATAGTTAACCTGATTGAGATAGTATGTTCTGATATATCTTACAACATGTTTAAAACTTGAAGACATTATGCTAAGTGAACGAAGCCATTCACAAAACCACATTATATGATTGCATTTATAGACAATGTCCAGAATAGGCAAATCTATAAAGACAGAAAGTAGACTAAGGATTCCTTAAGGCTAGGAGAATAGGGAGATGGGGACATAAAAATATGGTGTTTCTTTCTGAAGTTATGAAAATATTCTAAAATGGACTGTGGTGTGGTTGCACGTATCTGTGAATATACAAAAAAACCACTGTATCGTTTAAATGAAAGAATTGCATGGGATGCAAATTAGATCTCAGAAAGTTATTTTAAAAGCATTTACAATTTAATCTCACAATAATTATTAGTGAAGTTCCACTGAATACCGTTGGCAAGCTGTACACAAAGGTAAAGATTGTTTCCTTCTAAAGGAGAAAAGGTTTAGGGGGAAAAATCTTATGAAGCAGTAATGTGCAAATGACCACTACTAATTATGAATAGAGCGAATAAAGAAAAGTTAACTTTTAGTTCATTTTTTAAAACTGTCTTTGAAGTGTTTAAAATGAGGGAGCTCTTCACTTTTTTAAGGAAGTGCTTAAATAAGTCTACCATTATTTGACTATATGAATATGTTCTCACTAGGAAACTTTTTTTTTTTAAATGAAAAATTCCTTTTATGAAATGTCAGACGATTTAACATAAAGAAACTAATATCTCTGCAGATTATATACACACATCTAATTCTCTCTAATCTACAACCTTAAACCATTATATACCTTACAATAATACAGTTCTCTCTAACAAACTAATTCGGCCAAACCAACAATGACATTTTTCAATCCAAGTTGTTTCTAATAAGGTTTCTAATAGTTTGAAGGCAAAATGGGCAACACTAGATGATAGTCTAGAAAACTGCATTACAAACAGAAATCAAGGTTAAGGAATTAGTCACTGAAGAACACACAGAATCAGCTGGTGACATTCTGATACCAGAATCAACATTCTGATTATCTATGTCAATTATCTATGTGGTGTTGAAAAACACCACAAAAGTCCTCATCTTTCCATTTTTGTCACCTAAAACTAAACCACATGATAACCAAACACAACATTCTAATTGGATCAAATTTAATTTTTCTTTGTTGTTCTGGTAGAATTCTGTATCTTTTGTAGCATTTCTGAAGTTGTAGCTCACAACTGAACACTACGTCTAGTGCTGAGTTTGGATAAACATGGTTAGAAATAACTTAATGCCTTTTTCAACTTACAATTAGGACTTACTTTACCATAAGCCAACATTTAGCACAAACTTTAATCAACCTAAGTCAGACATATCACATGGGGCTATGTAGTCATTAGAAATAACCTCTACTCCCAAATTTTGTATTTGATTAAATAAATGATTAAAGATAAAGTACACAGCCTTAAAATGCAAACTGCCTAGTTAGCAAATCAAAAAGAGAAATGTTGGGATTCAAACTTTAAGTTGAAAATTAAAGTGTATCTATGGCACTACATATCTAAAATCTAAGTTGACAGATAATTGAAAAAAAGATTTTTAAGACTGCCAAAATTGTACTTCAATTAATGCAGGGGAGGAAATGAACCATTTTGTCAACTGCACAGAAAAAGACGGACATTCTTTCATAACATTAATAATTCTTTATACTGTAATTTTCTGTGTATTCAGGTGATATCTTTAACATTCAAATAATGATACAATATTATTTCTGAACCTTAATGGTCATTCTCTGTATATCCTGTTTACTTTGGCCTGCCTTACTTAATCAAGCTATTTCAATCTTTTGAAACATCTTCCTATATCCACGTGACTTTTTCCAAGAGGTCTTTCCGATTCACTAACTCATCTACCGTTCTCTTTGATTTTACATGGAGACTTAAAGATAGTTTGTATAGTTTTTTAAAAATCTGTTTGTCAATTTAATTTCCATTATTACAGATAATCTTCAAGTAACTCCTCAAAAGAGAGAATATTTTCTCCACAACTGTGGTATCTCTCACCCAAGAAAGCAGCTAGAATATCAGGAAAAACAGTATAGACTAAGAAACATCTTCATGAAGAATCAGTAAATTTTAAAAATTAAAAACGAGATGAACCTTTGTCCAACTTGGGGCACAACTGTGAAGCAAAAGTATTTCTTTTTTAAAATCTTCATTTTTTAAAAATAGAGATGAAGTCTCCTTATGTTGCCTAGAGTGGTCTTGAACTCCTGGACTCTAGCAATACACTCCCCTCTCCCAAAGTGCTGGGATTACAGGTGTGAGCCACTGTGCCAGGTCACAGAAGTATTTTATCAAACTTTAGTCCCTTCCCAAAAGACAGAAGCTGAAGGTAAAGAGAATATTACTTACATAAAACCCAGCAATACCCTATAGTCACCCCACTCCAATCTCCAACACCCAGAACACTAGTTAGTATCCACAGGAAAAGTAGATAACAAATGTTAGCTTTAAATGCATCAGGTAAGACATAGATGTAATTAAATAAAGGGGGAAAAGTATTACTTTTATTTTCTGTAAGACACCAAGCTATGCATTCATGATTTTCCCCCTAACCTCCAGTTGTTTCTTAGTTTCCTTTGTTGGCTACTCCTACCCTACTCAGTCTCTAAATATTGGAGTTCTCAGGGCTCAGTCCTGGACCCACTTCATTGCCATCTATGCCTCACTAAGTAGATTCAGCTTTCCTGCAATTTGCATATCATCTACATGCTAATGATACCCAAGTATTTGAATTACAGATCCCATCCTTACAGCTGGTAAAAAAAAAAAAGTCATTTCCTGGCACGCCAAGGAGCCTAAGCAAATTAAACTATCTTGAGGAATTCACCAAATTTATATGCCTTGTAGGTGAAATATAAGACAATTTCTTGGCTTGACTTCCAGACTTCAAAAGATAAAGTAATAGAGGTGCTTCTTTTTCTTAACAACTTTTAATTTTGAAATGATTATAGGAAACTGAAAAATAGCACAATGAATCCCGTGTAACCTTCCACCAGCTTCCCTCATTGATAACATATGATAAAATGTAGCACAATATCAAACCAAAAAGTTGGCACTGGTACATTACTGTTCAACTATAGACTTTATTCAGTTTTCAACCTTTTTAAAACCTGTGTGTATGCAATTCATCCCATGATTCATGTAATTTCATTCCATACATTCATGTAACTACCACCACTATCACAATATACAACTATTCCAAGACGACAAAAGAACTCCCTCACACTGCCTCTTTGGATTTCTATTCACTTCCTCATATACTTTTCCCTGGAAACCATTAATTTGTTCTCTATCTTTGTAGTTTTGTCATTTCAAGAATGTTATATAAATGGAATCATACAATATGTAACATTTTGAGATTTAAGTCTTTTCACAAAGCATGATGTCTTTGAACCTATCCAGTTCATTGTATACATCACTAGTTCATTCCTTTTAACTACTCAGTAGCATTCTACTGTATGGCTATAACAGTTCTTTTTAACCATTCTCCCACTGAAGGACATCTGGAGTGGTTCCAGAATTTTGCTATTACCAAAAAAGCTGCTATAAACATTCATGCAGAGGTTTTTCTGTGAATATAAGTTTTAACTTGCCTAGAATAAACACCCAAGAATATAATTGCTGGGTCAAATGAGAGGTACATGTTTAATTTTTTTAAAAACTGTCTAATTGTTTTCCCAAATACTGTGCCATTTTTTACTTCTACCAGCATTTAGTATTTTCACTTTTTGGGGGGTCCATTTTATCAGAGATTAACCTACAAGGAGGAAAGGCAATACTCAACTCTGGCCCGGTATAGCTATCCTGTCCTAACTAAGCAAGGAGCAGGAAGAGAAGGATACTGAGAAGCCCTGGTGCAGTGGCACAGTCTCAGTAAAAGACTGAGACCTAATAATAGGACAACAGAACGTTTCCCTCATTCCCCAACAATACACGTGCGCACGCATAAACACACACACACACACACACACACACACACACACACACAGTCCTGACCACTACATCACCAATGGCCTATTTACTGCAATTCTTTTTACCCAGTACAGTGAGAAAAGAAAAAATAGTTATCTTCGTGTTCCTGGAATCTGTGATGCAAAGAACTATGTATAGGCAATCAATAGTTTATGCTATTTTAATACAAATTCTTGGCAACAACTTGGAAACTGACTCTTCTTTTTTACTTAAAAACCCACTTGTAACTGCTGCTAATCAGAGTGTATATTCAGGGAAACTTGAATCTATACTCCCTGGTAGCATCCTCAAGCTCTGGGCTAAAATAAACTCTATTCTTAATCATAGTCTCTGAATCTTGTTATTTAAGGCTAACAACATCAAGTATGACTTTCAACAAGAAATTACAAGACATACTAAAAGGCAAGAGACAAAGAGACTGAACAAACATCAGAACTAGAGTCAGACATAGCAGAAATGCTGCCAATTATCAGACCAGGAATTTTTAAAGTAGTAATATGTTAAGTGATTTAATGGAAGAAGCAGGCAACATGCAAGAACAGATGACCAATGTAAGCAGATAGAAATTTTAAGAATCAGAAATTCTAGGAATCAAAAACACTGTAACAGAAGTAAAGAATGCATTTGATGGGCTCATTAGTAAACTAGACACCACTGAAGAAAAGACTCTCTGAGCTTGAGAATATGATAGAAACTTCAAAAATGGAAAAGCAAAGAGAAGATGAATTTCCCAAAGAGAAGAAGAATTTCCCAAAATAAATGTCAGACACCTAACAACAAAGCCAAGAAACTCAAAAAATGTCAAGCAAGATGCAGTAAGTCACCTTCAAGTAGCAAAATTTCAAAGATGCAAACATGCATTTTTCAAGAGGGTAGATATAGATAGACTTGAATCCAGCAAGGAAACACGACCTGTGCCATCAACATCAGGCATGAGTGAAATTGTAGCTTGTCCTCTGTCTCCTATTGCTGACAATCCTTCAGCTTACCATCTCCTACTTCCTCTCCCTCCTCCAGTCAGTAACTCTTCTTGCCTGTTCACTCAATGCCAGTTCCTGTATGGGGCTGTTGTACTGTACTGTACTACTGTACTTTTCAAGGTACTGTATTGTAAAACTAAAAATGGTTTATTTGTTTGTTTTATGTATTATTTGTGTGAAAAGTATTATAAACCTATTACAGTACAGTACTATAAAGCTGACTGTGTTAGTTGGGTACCTAGACTAACTTTATTGAACTTAAAGAACAAATTGGACTCATGAACGCACCCTCAAAACAGAACTTGTTTGTACTTAGACTTACTGTACATACCAGAAAAAATACATATAGGCATATTATTTTCAAACTACAGAGAATCAAAAATAATGAAAAAATTCTGAAAGAAGCCAGAGGGGGGGAAAACACCTTACCTATAGAGGAACAAAGATAAAACTATGCGTCTTATTTTCAGAAACGATGAAATCAAGAAGAGAGTTGAGTGAAATATTCAAGTAATAAGAGAATAAACCCCACCAACCTATAATTTTGTACCCTGGAAAGTTATTGTTCAAAAGTGAAGGAGAAGTATTTTCTCAGATTAAAAAAGGAGAGAGAGAGAGAGAGAGAAAATGTGTTGCCAGTAAAATATTACAGGAAAAGTGAAAAGAAATTCTTCAAAGAGAAGAAAAATGATCTAAGTCAGAAATGTGGAACTACATGAAGGAATAGTATCAAAGAAAGAATAAGTGAAGGTAAAACACAACTTAACTTCCTATTCTTAATTGATCTAACGAATAACAATTTGCTTTTAAAAATGCCAAGAATGTATTCTAATATGAATTCTCATATATGCATGAGATTAATAAGAACAATGATACAGGGGACAGGAAGGAAGAATTAGGATGACTCTTATTATAAAGTATTTGCACTGACTACGCAGTAGCAGAGTATTATTAGAAAGTAGACTTGGATTAGTTGTAAATATATATCACAAATGCTAGGACATCCACTAAAAAAGGTTAAAAAAGCCGGGCTCGGTGGCTCAGCCTGTAATCCCTCGCCTGGGGAGGCTGAGGTGAGTGGACTGCCTGAGCCCGCGGGTTCGAGACCTGCCTGGGCAACTTGGCGAGACCTCATCTCTACAATAAATCAAAAATTAGCCAGGCGTGGTAGCACGCGCCTGTAGTTCCAGCTACTTGGAAGGCTGAGGCGGAAGGATCGCCGGAGCCCAGCAGGTCGAGGTTGCGGTGGCTGGGAGCGGCCACTGCAGTCCAGTCTGGGCGACGAAGTAAGACTCCAACTCAAAAAAAAAAAAAAAAAGGTTAAAGAAAAAGAAAGTATAACTGATATGCTAAAAAAAGAGAGAAAACAATAATATAAAATGCTTTATTCATAACAGCTAAAACCTGGAAACAACCCAGATATCCTTAACTACATGAATGGATAAATAAACTACAGTATATCCAGACAATGAAGTGTTAGTCACTGTAAAGAAATGAGCTATCAAACCCTAAAAAGACATGGAAGGAACCTTAAACATTTATTTCTAAGTGAGAGAAGTCAATCTTAAAAGTCTACATACTGTATGATTCTAAGTATGAGACAGTCTGAAAAAGGCAACTCATGAGGCAGGAAAAAGATCAGTCGTGTCTAGGGCTTGGGGGGAGGGGGAAATGAACAAGTAGAACACTGATTTTTAGAGGAGTAAAATTATTCTACATGACACTAGTTATATATCACTCCACTTTTGTCAAAGCCCATAGAATGTACCACACCAAGCGTGAATCCTAATATAAACTATTGACTTGGGTGTTAATGGATGTCAATATAGGTTCATCAACTGTAACAAATGTACCACCCTGGCGAGAGATGTCTGTAGTGGGGGAGGCTGTGTGTGTGTAGAGATGGAAATATGCAAACTCTGTTTTATTTTATTTTTCTGTGAACTTAAAATCTCTTTAAAAAATAAAGTTTATTAATATAAAAAGTATATATGAGTGAGTATTCACTTAGAAATCATGCTGTCATTCCTGTCCCTGTCCAGCCCATTTCTCTTTAGGTCACCATTTTTATTAGTTCCTATGTATTCCTGAAAGTTTTCTTTTATGAAGCGCAAGCAAATTTAGAAATACACACTTATATTCCTGCATTTGTTACATAGAATTAAGTAACATCTAGCATGCACACACACACAAAAGCTTATGGGAAATATTGCCCAAAGAAAGAAAGGAAGCAAAAATCAGAAATTATAATTAAAGAAGATTAACAAATATTTTCAATAAACCTAAACAGATAAATATATTAAAACTTATAGGACTGAAGGATGAAACTATTTTATTTACAATTTTAATGCCTAAAGTTTATAATTCAAAAAGTGGCTTCCCTAATTAAAATAACATTTGTTTTCATATTTTCAAAGCACTTGTATATACACATTTTATTATAAACCTTCTTTTACAGATGAAGAACCTGATAGGTGGTAGAACTAAACCTTCTGATTACTAGTCCAATGCTTTTTCACTCTACAATGGCATTTAAAAATATTTTACTTTACTGGGTCAGTTTGTAAACCAAATTCACAGCTATTCAAATCAATCTCTTTTATTCATATGTCCATATCGCCATTCATATATTTCATCTTATACTCAATATTTCCCTTGAAAATATTTAATAAAATGCTTTACACTGTTTTGTAAAAAATATATTCCTTGAAACTCAAAGTAAGTTACAAATATTATTTACTAAAATATGACAATACACTGAAGCTTGGAAGCCCTGTACATATGACATGATTATTCCTATCACTGTCTACTTTCCATTACTCATTTATCTCTTGATAAATATTTCAGCAAAATATTCATATGAAAGTTTCTGTGCTGGTAGAAGACCAATAATTTATTTTCACAAGTTTAGAAATAAGTTTGTTTTAAACAAACAAAAAGAGTATTTCCTTTTTTATACACATTCTGTCTCTCCGTTCCCTTTTTGTACTCTCTAATTCCCTACATCTAAATTATAAAGCATTATGAAATTGGACACATTTCACAAAACTCTATAGCATGTAGTCTACCACAAAATAACTTAACACACCACTTGAAACACTTCATTGCCTAAAATTAATAGCTTATTAGATACCAAGACATAGTATAAAATCTACAGCATGGCATTCAAGAGTTCCACAATAATCTGTCTTTACAAATTAATCTGCTAGCCTCAACACGAACTCTTCTCTAGCCAAACTAAGTATTTTCCTAAACTGCCATTTACTTGCCTATGTGTTTTTCTCCTACCATTCATCTTGAGAACGCTTTCCTCTCTGCCTACACATAGCCTTCTCAACCTTCAAAGCCCCACCATTAGGAAAAAGCGCGAAGTTATGCAAAGAGCACACATTCTACGGTCAGTTTGACTTAGATTTTAATCTAGGATATGCAACTTACTGACTCGTGTCTGTGAAGATGGGTTTCTTCACCTATAAAATGAAGCAATATTCATTCTAGATGACATCTAAATCATACTGTAAGAATACAAGTGAAGTTCACAGCACAAAGTAAGGGTTAAATAACCATTTAAATGGATCATTAGAACTAAAGTTATTACTAATTTCTCTAAGTTCAATGAGCTGTGTAACTCATTTAGTTATCCACAGCCTGGACTAAATCCATCTCTTATAATCTGACCTCAAATTATTATTTAACTTGTGTTATTCTAATTTTTATTTCTAACTTATGTTTTGTGTCCTCAAACAGACTGCAAACTTCTTCCAAATCTGGACTATATGCTGTACCTAAATACTTACAATTCCACTTAGGTTAGCACAGTGCTATATATGAAAGAGGACTCAATAAGTATTTACTCAGTAAAGCATTTGCTAAAAATAGTCTATCCAGAAAATAAGAATTACATTTTAAGAAGTGTATTAACACACTGGAGCATCCACTAAAGAGTAAAGGCAGAGGCAAGGAGGGATGAAGAAGAGGTGTAGAAGTAGGCAGAGGATGTATGTGTGTATGAAAAAGAGACAAAGAGAGTGTATGCAAATTCTGATAATAGAAAAACTACAGATACCTAACCTAAAGAAAACTTCAGAATGCAAGATAACTGGAAGATAAGTAAGATCATTATACATGACTCTGAAGGTAAAACTAGTATATTACGAGAAAAAATTTAGCTTAACATAAAGTAAATTCTATCATATTAGAGCTGCCCCAAAATAGATAAATAGGATTTATTTTAAAGTACCTTGTAAAATTAGAGATACTTAAGCAGAGCTCAGAACTGAAATGGTTTTCAATCTATATGACAGTATCAGAAAGACAGTTGTTACCTGCAATGCCGTGTTGAAAAAAATTGTTAAAGACAGCAGATCCAAAGAGTAGGAAAGAATGTTGTGATCAGTTAAGAATATCTGTCAGAAGCCTGGCCAAATAGAGGATATCTCAAATAACTCAAATTTACTATCCCCAATTCAGAGGAATCATTTTCAAAATTAAGTATTTCTTGTCAAGAATTCAGCTAGGAACTGGGTAAAGTTTCTTTAAATTCTACAAGCCTAAGACCCTATGTTTAATAACTAACATCCTTTAAACATTCAATGAAATAACTTTTTTTTATATTTTTAAATGATAGTGCTCAGCTAGGATTTTGGGTTGCTGTCTGAACAACAAAAAAGCACATCGGTTTCTCATCCTATAATTCACAGTTAGACCACAATGCCATCTTAAAAACGGCATTGTGCTTTCCAATTTTCAAAGCATTTTCATGTCTTTATTTTCAATAAAATTTGTGACTATCAGATATCAAAATAGAAATGTACATGAATAGGCAAGAGCCAAACTGAGATCTAATACAATACTATTTTTTAATTAAAGTATTCTTCCTTTGATAATGTCCTAGAACTTCATTACTAATTAACTGAAACACCATAAGACAACCCACATCTTAAACACTGAGCCATAAACATTCTCTTCTTCTCAGAAGTCACTCCACTACCCAGAACTTAAACAGACACTGCGGTCTTTCAGCAGTAGTTCTCAACGTGTGGTCACTAGACCAGCAGCAGCAGTAGCATCACCACCTAGGAACGTGTTAGAGATGTCAATTTCAGAGCCCCATCCAACCTACTGAAAAAGAAATAATAGAGCTGGCCCAACAATCTAGATTTTAACAAGTCTTCCTTATGATTCAGATGCATACTAAAGTTTAAAAATCACTCTTAGAAAACAGTTTCTTGACGTGAGTATCCCTTTGCCTATGTCTCCACAGCTTCTTTCTCACATTTTGTACAATCCAAAAATGCATCTCATCTGAATGATTAATTTATCAGTAACTTTGTGCTGATTTCCTACCTTCTTTCCTTTTAAAATATGATGCTACCTGTTAAATCACATCCAAAATATTTTTAATTATCTCATAAAATACACATTAATAATTTACAACAAAGAAATTCTTCCATGAACATCAAAATTATCACTTTCCTACAAAAACAACTTTTTGATATTTTTACAATCCTTGAAAGTTTTTTCTTGAGAAACATAAAATATATAATACAAGTCTTATTTAGCAAATGAATATATGATTGGTGGTCTAAAATTCTGGCTAATATCAATATATAAGATTCAACTATAAGGAAATCATCCAATGCATACTCCTTTAGAACTGAAATTTAAATGAGAGTTTAGAAGTATTCTGTAGAAGTGCTCAAGTGAGGAACTTTTAGATACTAACATGTACATGTATGTATAAGCAGGCACATCACTTCTGCAATGCTGACAAATAATGACAATAACAAAAGGCAAAACAACCAAGAACATCTCAAAATAAATTATTTTGGCTGATAAGAAATGTATCTAAGATCATAATTAATAAATTTTATAAAAATAGACCTCTATTTCTTTATATTACATGATAACTCACAGTCAGGTACAATGAAGGACTTTCTTACCTGTGTACATAATGTAATTGATGAACTGAGTCAATTGCTATCACCATTTCAGCCAAGTAAAATCGAGCCATATCTTCAGGCAATCTATCTTCAAATTTGCTGAGTAGAGTAAGCAAATCCCCACCAACATAATAATCCATAACCAGGTACTGTAAGTGAAAAAATAAAAATGTACTCAATAAATAATAATGGTGAAAAATTAGCATGAAATATTCCAAGGTTAAATAGGACTTGATCAAATATTTATGTGGTTAATTACATATATAGTTATTAACAAAAGGTTGTATAAGATGATCATCATAAGTCATTAAAAAGCCCTCTAAATTTCACCAGGTACAGTAATCCCTTGCAATCTCACACTTGTAATCCCAGCACTTTGGGAGGCTGAGGTGAGAGAACTGCCTGAGCCCAAGAGTTTGAGACCAGCCTGGGCAACAAGGTGAGACCTCATTTCTGTAATAAATAAATAAATAATTAGCCAGGTGTGGTGGAGGTTGAGACGGAAGGACTGCCTGAACCAGCAGGTCGAGGCTGCAGTGGCCGTGAGTGTGCCAATGCATTAGCCTGGGTGACTGAGACTCCAATTCAAAAGAAAAAAAAAAACCTCTAAATTTCATACAGCAGTAAACTTTTTTAAAAAACTAGGACGAGAACAACACAGAATTATCATTTTTTGTTGTATTTTGCAAAGTAACAATATCATCACCTACAACAATATCAACATTTCAGAGAAGAATTAACGTTTTAATCCCCCAAAAAATAAACAAGAAAAAATTTTAAATACAGGATGGTCTTTACATTGAAAAAAATTCATCCTCATCTTCATCATCATCACATTTTCCTTATTTCACCTTGTACCAGTAAGAACTTTATTACAACCAGCACTAGTTTATGGATCAGCCCCTTGGAAACCACTATTACACAGAACATAATAATTCTCACTATATACTTTTCTTTTCTCATTTCTCATAGTATACAAATATCAGAATGAACTTTTGTCAGGTGTATGTAAACATAAGTCAACTAATTTTAGATATGGACCCTTATGGGTATGTGTACACGTGCGTGCCAAAAAAGAAAAGATAAGAAGTAGACACCAAACAGTTCACCAGGATTCTCTAGGTTGTTAGATTACAGATAATGTTACAGCTTTTTACATTCTACATTGCTTTATAACATGTATTACACACACACATGTATTTCTGTGTATAGTACATATTATCTTAAGATGAAGGATAAAAGATAGGCTTTGTAGTCAAAGAATCTTGTATTCAAACCCTGACTCCATTTGTAAGTGGATTTTGAAGAATTCATCTCTTCGATATTTGACTTTCTCATCTACCTAACTACAATAATGATACCTTCCTCGTAGTATGAAAGCTAATAAATATTAGTGAAAGCTAATAAATATAAGATACTTAAATGTCAATAATAATGAATTGAAATTAAGGTAACTTTATTACAGAATGGAGGTTTTACTTCAAAAATATCACTGAGTTGACATTAAGATTTCTTATAGACAGAGTCTGTTATCTACAATACTAGTTAAATAACCTACTCTTCCCCTAATTCAATTGAAACATCCTCTCTGAAACATATTTTCTGATCCCAAATACACTCCTATCCGTTCCTGGACACTCTATTCTGCTATGGTTGCCTATTTGTATATCATTATCACATTGTTCTCATTAATTCTATAGTAAAATTTAATATCTGGTACGACAAGTTTCTACTCATAAACTACTTTTAAAATATTAGCCAATAGACTTAAGGTGTCTTTAAACAAGTTTAAAAAAAAAACAGACTGACACACGATACTCATAAGATAGGCCAAGGTGATGATAATCCTAAAATAAAGAACTCCTTTCAACTGTTAAGAGGAGAAGAAACAACCCAACAAAACCGGTCTGAGGATATAAACAGACAGTTCACATAAGAGGAAATACAATTAGCCAATTAATACATGTGTAACTTCAGTAATCATCAGGGAAATAAAAACCAATACAACAGTGAAATACCATTTTTCACCAGATTACAAAAGACAAGCACAGCTTTGGGGAGAGTGACATGAAATACTACTAGTTTTGGGAGGTGATATACTACAACCTTTTGGGAAAGTAATTTCATAGTATCTATTAAAATTTAAAATGTACATATCCCTTAATCTAGCATTCCCACTCTTAAAAATCTAGTCAATTGCGACAAAAATTCCAATATGTAAGAAATACGGGCAAGCATAATTATTGAATGGAACTATCAGCTACTGTAACAAATCAGAAACACTAGGAATGACGATCAAGAAGGAAAGTGTCATCTTTGATTTCTTTGAGCAATGTCTTATAGTTCGCATTGTAAAGGCCTCTCACTTCTCTGTATCTGACAAAGGCCTAACATCCAGGATCTACAAGGAACTCCCATGAACCAAAATGAAAGAAAAACAAACAGCCCTATTAAAAAATGCGTAAAGGACATGAATAGACACTTCTCAAAAGAAGACATATGAGCAGCCACAGATATATGAAAAAATGCTCAGCCTCACTAATCATCAGAGAAATGTAAATCAAAACCACACTGAGATAGCACCTAACTCCAGTAAGGATGGCCACCATTAATAAATCAAAAAACAACAGATGCTGGCATGGGTGCAGAGAAAAAGAGATGCTTCTACACTGTTGGTAGGAGTGCAAACTAGTCCAACTCTTATAGAAAATAGTGTGGTGATTACTAAAAAACTAGTAATAGACCTTCCACACAATCCAGCAACCTCCCTTCTGGAAATATACCCAGAGGAACATAAACTATTCTACAAAAAAGACATGTGCATACACATGTTTAGTACTGTACTATTCACAATAGCAAAAACATGAAATCAACCCTACTGCCCATCAAAAGTAGACTGGATAAAGAAAATGTAGGCTGGGCACAGTGGCTCAAGCCTGTAATCCCAGCACTTTGGGAGGCCAAGGCGAGAGGATTGCCTGAGCCCACGGGTTCAAGACCAGC
>CAUYQG010140368.1:0-26094 GCA_963574415.1 Tarsius wallacei
AAAACTGGCTGATCACATGCAGAAGATTGAAACAGGACCCCTATCCATCACCATACACAAAAATTAACTCTAAATGGATCAAAGACCTACACATAAACCTTCAAACTATAAGAATCTTAGAAAACGCAGAAGACACCCTTATGGAAATTGGAACTGGCAACCAATTCCTGATCAAAATTCCAGATGTCCATGCCATAAGATAGACAAATGGGACCTCATCAAACCAAAAAACTTCTGCAAAGCAAAAGAAACCATCAAGAGAGTGGGGAGACAGCCCACAGAATGGGAAAATTTTTTGCCAACTGTATATCTGACAAAGGCTTAATATCCAGTATCTACAAGGAACTCAAACGTGCTGAAAGGAAAAAAACAAACAGTCCCATTAAAAAGTAGGCAAAAGATGAACAGACACTTCTCTAAAGAAAATATGTGGACAGCCAACAGACACATGAAAAAGTGCTCAGCCTCACTACTCATCAAAGAAATACAAATCAAAACCACATTTAGATACCACCTAACCCCAATAAGAAATGGCCATCATTAATAAAACAAACAGCAACAAATGCTGGCAAGGTTGTGGAGAAAAGGGAATGCTTCTACACTGCTGGTGGGAATGCAAACTAGTTCAACCTCTATGGAAAACAGTGTGACAATTCCTACAAGAACTAGAAATTGACCTTCCATATGACCCAGCAATCTCTCTCCTGGGAATATACCCGGAGGAACTCAGAACTTTCCACAAAAAAGATATCTGTATATGCATGTTTATTGCAGCACTCTTCACAATAGAAAACATACGGAACCAACTGTGCTGCCCATTGAAACTGGACTGGATAAAAAAATATGGTACCTATATATGACGGTATATTACACAGCCATAGAGACGGACAAACATATGAACTTCACAGCAATGTGGATGAATTTAGAGACTATAATACTCAGTGACCTATCACAGAAACAAAGAACTGAGTACCACATGTTCTCACTCTTAAGTAGACCCTGAACATTTACCATAATACTATAAGAAAGGGATTAGCAGTAGCGAGATACTCTGGAGTGGGGAACATAATAAGGGGAAACATTAGCAAGGGTACCTGATCTCAAACCAGGCAAAGTGGGGACCATAGGGACACCCAAACTTTGCCTGTATAATGACCACTTGTATACTTAATCCTGAATTGTACTCCACATCTTTAAAATAAATACATTTAAAAATATCAAAAAATAAAAACATTTTATGGAAAGTGGGAAGATCATTAACCTTTATATTCAGTTTTTACATTCAATCTTTCTTACCCTACTAGTATGTAATTAGTAAATTATTTATCATTTGTGACTTTTACTAGCACTTTGTTGAGCACTAGTAATCCCTGAGATTTAAATCACTGAAATTTGAAACATCAAATCATATCTTAAACTCATGTAAACATTGGTAGTCAAAATTGTCAAATGACTTATTAGTTTGGATAAGTTATATTTTTATAGTCCATAGATGGAGACATCTAGAAATAAATTCTGAGATACCATGAAATGATAAACTCTAGGACACCATATGTTTTTAAAAGTTAACTAAATAAATGAGCATAAATCTTACATTTGTTTCTACAGAATTTTTTGGTTGTTGTTGTTGCTTTTCAAGGACCCTCACATATATTATCTCACTGAAGGAAAGCCATCCTCAATCCAATGTGATACTTAGGAAAATGGAAGCCAGTATGGGGCAGAAAGAAGTGCTTAAAATCAAGAAGCTAGGAGAAGCATTTCTGGGACCTGACTCCAGTTTGATGCTCTTTTACATTGCTGAAATAAAAAAAATTTTAAACATAAAAAATTTAATTCATTGTAGTTTTTGTAAAAAAAATTGTGACATACACTCTACACTTTAGAGTCTAAAGCACTTGGGTTGGGGGAAGGAAGAAGCATGCTCATGTCCAAACAAAAATAGAACTAGCGATAAAATACCAGTATTCCTAAAAACTTAGAAATCACAGGTCAGACCACAGAGGTGGTAATATTTTTTCCCAAATCATGGTTCCCACAAGCAAAAAATGAATATGCTCTAGTTTTAATATTTCCAAATGCTTCCAAGTTTGTGGGATTTTTAAATGGAAGCAACAGTGAAAAAGATACGGTAGTTCTATTTGCTTTAACTAAAGCATCAACTACTTGAAAAGATAAAATTTATATAAATCCCCCAAACCATGAGACACTTATTTCATAGTGCCCACTGAGAGCTGAAAACTTACTTCAGATAAATTGCTTCTTAGAGTTGAACATGCTACACTATCATCCCCCAATTTAGACAACTAATCTAGAAGGAATGCCTTGGGCTCTTCTGATGTGGCTCTCCCATGTGATATAACTAGTCCTTTGTGTGTTAGTAATTCCTTTTCCTTTGCCCAGGTTGTTAGGGTAAGAGGACAAGGTGGCAAACTACTTGGAGTTACAGATGTGCTTCTGGAGCAGCTGGCATGGAAGGCCTGCCAGGGGGACCTCTGAACGTTCGAGGGCTAATGGTGAGATGCCAGAAAGCAGTTCCTGGGAGCTCACTGAAGAGAGCAATTTGTTTTCTTGGAGCTGGAATGCAATGATTTTTCTCAATTTGTCTAGACATTTGCAGTCTTCTGCTAAGACCTGGTGATGACTGAGGGTTTCCTTGATGATTGAATAAAAATAAGCAGGATTCTTGACTGCCTTGCTTCTTCCCACAGTGCCAGGTCTTTTTAATATCTATGCCAAAGAAAAGGAAAAAAACGACACAATACTGTTTGTTCCCAAGACCATGTGACCTTAGCTGCAATTGTCAAATTCATGAATCACTGAATGAAGAGCATAAAGTAAAAGGCTCCTGGAGGAAGAAACAGGAAGCTAACATTTTACAGAGACGATTACAAGTGTGGTGTAAGGCCAAATGGGCAAAGTAAGAATAAGACATCAGAATCCCTGACTCTTAGACTCAGAAGAGATGGCCCCAGTCAAGAGCCTTGATCCAATATGTCTGTCTTAGGTTCCCCGTTTTCAGCTCATGAGACCACTGAAATGCTGACATTCCCTCCGCCTCCCACTGGGGGTGCTAATGAAATAAAATCCCTTTCAAAGCACAAAGCTGTCACTTTCAGTCATTCTTTCCTTAATTTTAAAGAATTGGCATTTTAAATGTCAAGTCATTCTAACAACATAATATTTTGGTAATTACCTGGAACTGAATCAAAATGCCCAAATGCAATTTCCCTTGAAAAACAAAGAGGGGAAAGGGGATACAAGGGAGACAGACAAGGGCGTGTGAAGGAGGAAAAAAACAGAATACATGGGAATTATGCCTTTAAAAAAGCAAGAAAAGGTATTTCCTGAAATGTGGTTTCACTTATTATAAGTTTTTAATATAACCACAGTTGAGATTAAAGTGTTCAAATGTGAATTAGAAAATATATTATAAACTCAGAGAAAAGGGGGAAAAAAAGAGGCCGATGTGGATTACTGCTTAACATATGAACGGGATGATGACTGTTAGAGATGAAGGGTCTTGTCATTCCCCTAGTTATTTTGCGGTTAAGGAGACATTCTCAGTGAGAAGAATATCCTAGAGGTAGGACCAGACCCACACTCTCCTCAATCCATTGCCATTTATCACTATACCATGCTTCTCTGTTTCAATCAATAAGCATTTTCTATTTATCTCTTACTAATCTTTAGACAAAATACAAACAGATTGTCACTTACATGTAGAGTACATTTATTCACAAACATCAGATGTCTAAGATCTCTGGTATTCATTTCCTTCAAAAAAATGTTCCGTGAGAACCCTACTTCCACCAGAATGCTCTTTCTTCCCATCTTTTTCTAAGAAACCCAAACAATAATCCTAACATTCAGAGCACCCTCCTAAGAAAAACCTGAGGTATTTGAAACCTATAGAACAGGGAGAGTTTGGCATCAATGGCCAAGGCATTTCTGAACCCCAAAGATCCATAAAACATAATCTATCATTTGACTGAAAGAATTACTAAGCATGTATTATGTACCACACATTGTGTTAGATGTTGGAGCAAAGAGCTGAAAAAGAAAAAAATCCCTACCATAAAAAGTTTGGCCTGGCTCAGTGGCTCAGTCTGTAATCCCAGCACTCTGGGATGCCAAAGAGAGTGGATTGCCTGAGCCTGCGGGATCGAGACCAGTCAACTTGGCAAGACCTCATCTCTACAAGAAATCAAAAATTAGCCTGGCTTGGTAGTGGGTGCCTGTAGTTCCAGCTACTTGGAGGGCTGAGGCCAAAGGATCACCTGAGCCCGGCAAGTCAATGCTGGTATGTATGGCCGTGAGTGTGCCACTGCACTCCAGACTGGGCAATGGAGTGAGACTCTAACTCAAAAAAAAAGTTCACCTTGTTATACAGATGATTAGGATGCAGAGCAAAGATTACTTGACCAAGTAAGACCAACGTGCTATGGTTAAAACAAGAGGAAAAAGCACCTAGCCTTTCACTTATTTGACAAGCATGCATTGAGAACCACCATGTGGTGAGAACTGTTGTAGCCACTGCATCATGTGATAAAAAAGACAAAGTAGAATAATGCTTAGGGAAATTATTTTTAAGCTTTACTAATTTAAAGACTTAGTAAATTAGCCAGATAAAGGAGTTGACTTAGGAGGAGGATTCATATCAGGAAGAGGGAAATTTTTGCACAAAGATTCAAACATAACAGAGCAAATATATGAAACCACAAGTATTAACAACGAAGCGCACCAATTATACCATGCACCAAAATGAGTATTGTATATTCAGATATAGATATCAACATCATGCACCACTTTCTAACTTTATACTATAATTTCTTATACTATTTCTGGTAATGTGATGACTATATTTTGTGTTTTCTAATTTCACTATTACACTGGTTATTAAATTTATGACAGAGGATGAAGAGATTGAAATTCAACTTTTCAAACTTGGCAGCCTTTACAGACAGCAACTGCTATTGATGGTCAAGAGAACAGACAGTGGTCTATTTCCAATTTTTAAAAAATGGGTACAGTATTTTAGAAAGACAGAAATATTTGAAAAAGTCAAAAGTCTTTGAAATCATTGACATATAATTAATAGTCATGTTTGTTTTTAGACTTACATATATGAATAGATGCTATTCCTGTTTAATTGTCCCAAATGTCTTTTCATATGTCTATTTTTAAAAATTTGCTCATAGTCTTCTGAACAAACATAGCACCAATGTAGAGCATCTTTCTCTGAAAATGACACTTTTAACCAGTAGAGAAGATATTTTACTGGTTTAGCATTGTAAGGAGCAAAACAGTGGTATTTCAAAATAAGATGTTGATTCTGACTAATTTACATTTTTCTTCCAAAATTTTCATGTTAAGCTACATAGTTCCTTTAATGGTAATGTTCTTGCCTTAGAGACTTCCCTTAAAAAAATAAAGTGCGCAGAAGTAATTATTTCTATGCTTAGCAGTAGTCATAACTATTAATAAGAATATTTGACTTTAAATGATTTAATACATTTTAGTGGGTTTTTTTCCTGTTTTCTGAAAAGTGACTATTCAGTTGCAAAAAAAAAAAATGCATTTTTATTCTTCCCTTTCCTTCAATTTCATGTGAAAAACTGGGAGAGCAAAGTTAGCAATAAGAGGTTACATTTGGGGGAGAGGGGTGAATTTTGTTAGTGAATATTGGACAAGAGAAAGGACAGGATGAAAGGATGTGACTGTAAGAGTGAATGACTAGGCAGCATTAATGATTTTTTCATTTCACTGACTTAAAGAATAAAGTATATACTACTGGTTACTTGACTTTAAAAAGACCCTTTTAACATTGAACTAGTCCACTCATGTATCTTCTCTGATCTGTGTTGATTAATTTATATATCAATGATTAATATTATTTCACTATTATTATACTACAGAAAGTGGTATTCATTCATCCTTTCTCAAACAGCTTAATGAGCCAATACAGTAAATTATCAGCCACGAGATCTTAGAGTCACAACTGTTCTTCTGAAACTGAGTTTCTTCATCCAAAAGTAATTGACTCATAAACAAACTTGAAGAAGTTCTTGTGAGCTAAAAATGGGACAACTTGAGCTTAGTAATGATAATAATTGCCATGGGTTGAAATTTATCTTATAAGTTAATGAAAATCATGATCATTTTCAGAAGCTAACAGAGAACCTGTTTATTATCTTGAACACTAAAGAAGAAGAGTCAAGCAAGTATCATGCCTTTCCTATTGAACAGTACTACTGGCTAACCAAACAGTAAATGAGGAAAGGAGTTCTCTTAAAAAGTATCCCACCTAATAAAATTTTTTGAAAATTAGAATATCACCAAATAAGTAGATATCAACATTTAGCATCACTGGCTGATAAGAGGATACTCAGGTAATAAAATAAGAAACAACAAGACACAACAGTTATATTAAATAATTGTGCCAGTCAGGTTCCAGAAACTTTGGAGGCTGAAATGAGAGGATTGCTTGAGCAGAAGTTCAAAATGAGAGAGAGCTATGATTATGCCACTACACTTCAACCTGGGCAACAGTGAGACCCTGTTTCCAAATAATAATAATAATAAACAACAAACAAATAAATAGTCATGCCAAGAGGGCGTTATCTTGTTTCTGAATAACTTTCAGAAAAAATATAGAGAACTGAAGAACATGCTGAATGGCACCAAAAGTATGAAGTTAGCAAAACAGAGACTGTGGAAAACTCTACAGGTCAGATACATTGCAAACAAATACAGGCAATGGAGGTGGGACCTACAGATTAGAAGAGACTTAAAGATATCTGATTTTTTTTAAGTTACCAAGGTAAACTTTAGAGTCAAAAAAGATGTATATTTAGGTGACAAAACAATTTTTTAATGCAAGGAGATGATGGCAATACAAGTTAGAATAATTTTTGTTTCCAGGGGGATGTAGAGGTTGTGATTGGAATTCTGATGGGTCTCCTCTGTTGTCTGACGAAGTACTATTTGTTCACCTGGATGGTATTGTCATTACAGTGTGTCCCCTACATACTAATGAGATTCGTTCCAAGTGTGCATTCTTAAGACCAATTTGTTCACAAGTCCAACAAAGTTAGTCTAGGTACTCAACTAGTTCAATCACCTATATAGTGCTGTACTGTAAACGGTTTATAATACTTTTCACACGAATAATGCATAACAAACAAACACGAAAATAAAGAAAACATCTTTAGCGTTACAGTACAGTACATTGAAAAGCACAAAAGTACGGTACAACAGTGGCACACGGGGGCTGGCATCAGATAAACAGGCAAGAAGAGTCACAAACTGGAGGAGAGAGAGGAGGTGAGAGATGGTAGAACTGAAGGATCATCAGCAATAGGAGACGGAGGGCCAGCTGCAATTTCACTCACTCCTCACATTGATGGCACAGGTTCTGGTTACTTGCTGGATTCAAGTCTATCTATCCTCTTTTAAAAATGATTCAGTGGGCCATGCTCTTCTGTAAACTCTGCCTCCCTCCATCCCCCATCTGGGGAAGGTGGATTTTCCTTTTCTCTAACCTATTTTCTTTTTCTTTTTCTTTTTTTTATTATTAAACATATTTTTTTATTTTAAAATTGTGGGGTACAGTTAAGGGTTAGGTATACAAATATGTATCGTTCAGGCACCCTTGTTGATGAGGTGTGCCCTACCCCCCGTCCCCAGACAGATATTGACTACCGTTAATCCCACCTCCCTTCCCCTCCCTGTCCCCCCCCATAGTTTCCCGCCACTGTCAATCCTTTTCTTATAGTATTACGATAGATGTCTAACCTATTTTCTAAATAAACCATATTTTCCAATCTAAAAAAAAAAAAGATTCATGATGTCTGAATAGTAGCTCTTTTTTCTCCTCATAGATGACAGGTAGCACCAGACTGCATTCTGAACAGCTACTGCAATCATGTACCACTCTACGTTCGGGTCCTGTGTCTCAAAACTAATGGTGCTGCCTCAAATAAAGAAAATCCCCTCACCATTTCCTGCATTGTGCAGCACTTTGGGTCTTTGGCTATTTCTTCTTCCACTTGTCTCTCTTCGTCCTTTCTCTGGGTTATCAATTCCATTAGTAAGGCCTTTATCAGTAAGTTTCTCACGTAGCACAGCAAGTTCAGTGAAGTTGTCGCCTTGTAGATCTTGCTTCAGCTTCTCGCTGAGGGTCACTAAATTGCTGAAGATATCTTTAGACTTTTCATCCACATTCTCAAATCCATGAAAATCATGAACAAACTTCGGGCAAAGCTTCTTCCAAATCCCATTCATGGTGACAGCCATAACACCATGCCAAACAAAGTCAACTTTTTTGTATGAACTTACCGATGTTATAGACCTTCCAAATTTGTCGCAAGATTGTTTCTAATCATCGTTCTCCTTTACTGCCTGAAGAAAAGAGTGATGTAAATATTTCTTGAAAAGTCACTCTAACTCCATAGATTGGATGAGTGATGTAGTATTCAGTGGTAGATGAACTACTTTGACATTGGGATGAAAATTGTCCACGAGTAAGGGATAGCTTGGAGCACTGTACAGCAGCAAAAGAATGTTGAATGTGACGTCTTTCTCCATGCAATATTTCTCTACCTCCAGGATTAATTGATGGAAAACCAGTCCTGGTAAATGGCCTGTGTAATCCAGACTTTGGAGTTACTCTTCCATACAACAGGAAGGGTTCTGGGGTTCTCTGAATAATAAACTAAGAGAGGCTTCAGCCTCATATCACCAGAAGCATTGCTGCCAAACAACAGTTAGCCTATCCTTTGCTGCTTATATAGGCTGGCGTCAACTTTTTTCTCCTTAGTGATATAACTTCCATCTAGCATCTTCTTCCAGTACAGTCCTGTCTCACCCACATTAAAAACTTGTTCAGTTAAATATGCGCCTTCATCAATAATTTCTCCAAACATTTCAGGAAATTCCAGGCAGCTGCCATATGTGCATTCACTGCCTTGCTACTTACTTTTACATTGTGAAGGTTGGCTCTAGCCTTGAATCAATGAAACCAGCCATAGCTGGCATTAAAAGATGTGCCCTCTGATTTTTTGCCATGTTTCTTCTTCTGGTTTTCATAAAGGCATTTAGCTTTCTCTTGAATCAGCATTAAGCTGAGAGGGACTTGACACTGATGCTGATCCTGACATCCACACTGAGAAGTTTCTCTATGTCCTCCATCACTTTTCCACGTTTCTTCAATATTATTGTTGACATCATCAACATAGCAGACTTCACGTTCCATGATCTTGTCCTAGTTCTTTAGAATTGTGCGTATGGTTGAACAATTAATGTTATAAGAATGAGTGATGTCTTCCGCTTTTTCACCTGGCTCCACTCTCTCAATTATTTTCACTTTTGTTTTCATTTTTATCGCTTGGTGTTTCTTAGCAGTATCAGCTACATCACCACTGCTTTTACACTTGCTTCCGGACATCTTGGACTTGAAATAAAGATACTGCACTACTGTCCTCTTTGCAATACTATACAGTAAAGTACACAAAAGCACAACCATCATAGAGGATGTATGCACTTGGCAATGTATACCAGATACATGATCTAACTTATGTGATTGGACATGCAAATGCATGTTTGTATCTTTGAGAGTTTGCAACTTGAAGGTTCATATGTAGGGGACTTACTGTGATTAAGTACCTAAGCTATACATTTGATTTAAATGACTTTCTATATGTATGCTTAATTTTGCAGCAAAAAGATATTTAAAAATAAAGAGATATTTTAAATGTTAAACTATATATATATAATATATATATATATATTTTTTTGCGTTGGAGTCTCACTCTGTTGCCCAGACTAGAGTGCTGTGGCCGCTCCTGGCCACCGCAGCCTCGACCTGCTGGGCTCCAGAGATCCTTCCACCTCAGCCTTCCAAGTAACTGGAATTACAGGCGTGCGCTACCATACCCAGCTAATTTTTTTATTTATTGTAGAGATGAGATCTCACCAAGTTGCCCAGGTGGGTCTCGAACCCGCGGGCTCAGGCAATCCACTCACCTCAGCCTCCCAAGGCACGGGATTACAGGCTGAGCCACTGAGCCCGGCTTAAACTATATTTTTAAAGGTATAATTGTAAAGTCCAAGTGAAACTTTAAAAAATTAGAATGAAATGTTATAATACTCCATTTATTGTTGTCTATATCTCTTTTTTTAACTTTTAATTTTTTTATTTTGAAGATGTGGGGAACAATGCAGGGTTAGGTATACAAATGTTCATTGTGCAGGTACCCTTGTTGATGAGGTTCTCCCCCACCCCATTCCCCAGGTAGATTCCCACTACTGCCAATCCTGCTTCCCCGCCCCCTTCCCAGCAGTTTCCTACTACTGTGTTGGCTATATTTCTATGGTCATGTACCTAACCCCTTTCGATCCAAATCTTTTGGTCTATATAAAGTGGTAGTTATTGGTTATATATCTAGAGAAGTAGTTAAAGGACATTCTTAATGTTCTGATTTCATCTTAAACTAATCTAATTATAACAATGACCTCATAAAAATCAGTTTGCGATTTTAAGTTTTAACCTTTGAAATAATTAAGCCTTTAAATTCTCTTCCATTAAGCTTTTAAAAAAATCAATAGATGTCATTTTGGAATCTGTGAAGTACCTGAATAAATTTTCTAAGGTCCATGAAATATGAATATGAGCCTCATAATTTAAACCAAACATATAATGTATTCTTTTAAAATTAAATTAACCTGTGTCTTCGCAAAATGACTAAATGGCTAAGGTGACCAACTTCCTGAACTGTGACTCAGATGGGAGCGTGGTGGAAAACTGATACCTGATGCTCATAAAATACCAAGGGTTTTATGTCTCTCATGTCCTCAGCCCATGTTTCCTTAATTTCAAGAAGTGATTGATTTTTCAGATAAGTAATACTACTTGGCATTTTTCCACATTTAGGGAAATATGTTTCTCTAACAGATACATAGACACACATAATTTTGTATTCTCTTTAAGCATAAGTCTCTGATTTTTTTTATTCAGCAAAAAAATTCATTTTAACGTTTCAGAAAGCTTTTCATTATTTAATATTCATTAAAGGGCTATAGAATAATGTAAACTTTATAAGAAAAAAGCTTTTTCACTGACTTGTGAATGTAAACAAATTCAGGTCCTATAATACAGAAGTAAGTACACTTAAATTCAAAAGCGTATTTTTAATTCTTAACACATTTATTTGAAGGGGGCTATTTTTTAAATTTTGTAATTGATCCCATAAGTTTTCCAGAGGGAATGCTATCTGCAGAATTAAGGTGCAAGCCGCATTAACAGAATGCATGAATGAACCTCACATAGCCTGTCACAAATTTGGCAGCTGATTTCAAACTGTGTCACTAGGAGAGTTGTGACTTGCTGGGAGTAAATGTATAGATGCATGATCAATTGTCCAAGAAAAAGAAGTGGCCTCCAAATAAATAAACGCCTTGGAGGGGAGAGATAACGGGTCTTAATTATTAAAATTACTAACTCTGAAGTTTTACTTATAGTCTCTAGGACACTTTGAAAATACTATCTCCATTAGTGCATCCAAACTCATTATGTATGTTTATGTACCTTATTTCTTCTGCTTAATATGGACTGGTTGTTGGGGTAAGCCTGGGCTGAGATTCTATGTGCTATCAGAAGGTAACAAAGATATCACCTAGAGAGGTAAGAGAACAGGCTTTAGAGTCAAACAAATGTGGATTCCAACCCCAGTTCAGCCATCCATGCTCATGAACACTGGGCAAATTGCATAACTTCCCTGGTGCCAATTTCTTCATCTGTAAATGGTGATAACATCATTTGCTTCAGGGGTTATTATTAGAAGTAAAAGAAACAATGTCTATAAAGCACAGAAGACAGGAACAAATCCCTGGCTGTTGTCACTATTAATCACTATGATAAATATTAGTACTAGTATTTAAGAAGCTTATAGTAGATGAAAGACACAGAAAACCAACCTGACACCAAGAAAGGTATAAACATTAGGAATATTCCTAACTCTTTAATAATATAGTTAGGAAGAGGATTTGATTGTGGGAAAATTGGAAGCTACTTCTTCATTTATCCATCTTATTTCTGTGTGACATTCATTAGAAGAATTGTACACTTTCAATGACAGAAAATTATTAAATGCTTTCACATACAAATACATTTTCAAAAGTAAATGGAAGATTGACTGATGGTGAGTAAAGGGAGACTTTAAAAAGCCTGGGTCATCAGAATTAGAAAGAAGCAAGTGACAAATGTCAAAAGAAGTTAATTGTTGAGACAAGAGAGTTAGAGAGCATTCTTAACACACCATTGTTCCTGACCACCTCTCCATGTCATTTTGGGAATCTCTCCAATACTCTAGACCTACTGAACACTCTCCAGTGACCCCCACCAGTTAATGTCTCTTCTCTTTGTCTGTATCCTTTCCTCCCACTTGGGTCCTTCCTTCCTTCCTCAAGACATTTCTTTGTACATTCCGTGCCCTCTTCCTAAATCACCTACTAAGATTTTACTCTTGGCAGGTCTCAGCACCAGTGCTGCTTGTTCTAGGAAAGCTCCCCTGACCCACATGATTTTGTGTGGCTCCTTCCCTCCCCACCATGTGCTCTCCTGACTTCCTCCTATTAGAAAATATGCCCATTGACTGTGCTGGCCTGAAGTGGTCTCTATTACATTGTCAGCTCTTAGAACCAACCTTCACCTTTGTGAAGCCTGGAGCAAGAGGTCAAATACAGGTCCTCATTGTCAACAAACTACTACATAAACTACAGTATATTCTGACTTTCAATCAGACTTGGGAGACCAAGTTCAAGTTTAGAGTTCTTGTATTTCTTCATTTTCTGCACCATAAATTGGTAGAAAAGAAAGAGCAAGCTGGGCGCGGTGGCTCAAGCTTGTAATCCCAGCATTTTGGGAGGCTGAGGCAAGAGGATTGCCTGAGTTTAGGAGTTCGAGATCAGCCTGGGCAACTTGGTGAGACCTCGTCTCTACAATTAAAAAAAAAAATCAAAACATTAGCCAGGTGTGGTAGCATGCACCTATAGTTCCAGCTACTTGGAAGACTAAAGTGGAAGGATCAGCTGAGCCCAGCAGATCAAGGCTGCGGTGTCGTGAGCATGACACTGCACTCCAGCCTGGGCAACAGAGTGAGACTCCAGTTCAAAAACAAAAAGAAAAAGAAAAAGAAAAAGAAAGAGCAGCAAAGGAGTGCTAGCCCCTGTCCCCATGTCCTTGGTCCCTTTCTCCATACCTCACACTGCACCACAAAGGGCTTTGTGAGCACATGTGTAGCTATCTCTACCTCCATGCCCAAGCCCGTCCACACTTCCACAACACAGCTTTCTCTTACGCCCTCCTCGAGAGTTAGGGAAAGATGGACTGGGGAAATAGGCCCATGCATGTCCTAGGAGCAGGCTTAGGATTGTTCAAACAAGGAATTCCAGGATCCTGGTAGCCAGCACAAGGTCAGTTTCCAGGTGGGTATATCTCTTTGACCCCATGGACTCATGGTGCATGGGGAGGGCACAGCCTTGGGCCAGTCTCTTTACCATCAATAGCACTGAGTACAAGGCTTAGCACTACAAAATAGTTATTGAATACATGAGAATTATTACAAGAAGCACAAATTTCTATTTTAATGTACACAAGTAGTAGAAGATGTGGTTAGAAGACTGAAGAGCAAAGACCTCGTGTAACTGTTTTGAATAATTCAAAAATGGCAGACTCAGGGATATTCTAGTCATGAGAGAGAGGAGAAAAAGTCATATTTTAGAGCTATTTAGGATCAACAGAGAATTTAGTGTGAATATCAAGTAGCGTAAAATATTTTTAAAATTTACTATGTTTTTTTTGAGTTTGACGATGGCCCCAAAACATACATTAACAAAAATAAACTAGAAGTAGACTATAAGAATGACAAAAAAAGGAGTAAGATCCAGTTGAAATTGCCTACCAAAAATACCTTCAGACTCACCAGCTAAAATGGTCTGTCTGAGAAGAGATTAAAGTCAGTATTCTTTCCAAGACAGGCAGTATGTTTTGCAGTATCACTAGCAGGGAAAAACAGGTAAAGCTTAGAAAGGAAACAAAGTAGAAATGAACATAGGAGGAACTGCTTACAGAAGGTATCACTGCAATCATATTTCACTAGTTATAGTGTATACCACTGTCCAAACTCCTTCAGCCTACTCTTATATTTTTCTTTACAAATTTATTCATTGTGAGTTTAGTCCAGGAAAATGGTAGCATAAACTGAAAAAGTACATCTTCTTACTCCAGGGAGAATTTATCCAAAAGGAATTTGTTTTACTGATACCTAAGACAGACTTCACAGACCAACCAGTAGAGTAAGCATGTCAAAGGCAAGACCACAAAGTTATACCAGACCCAGCAACCCAAGGAACCACAATTCCAATGCTTCATTACTTCTAAGACGGCACAGAGTGTGGGCTCATGATAATGATCCAAGTCTCTTTGATGCAACAGTTTTTTCTTCGCGGTCTAAAGCCCTTGTCCCTTTGGGCTAGAGCCCCAAGATGTTCCATAGGAAGAAATTTCTCTGTTAATTCTTAGTCCAAAAAGTGAAATTAATGTGCCTTACAGAACAAAGCTTATTTGGGGACCCTGAAAAGGGCCAAACCACATCATAGGGAGTAAGAAGATATCTTCCATTCTCATGAAGGTATGCCCATCTTCAGAATCCAGTTCAAAGCAAACATCTTTTGAGGTCTTATGAACATGACTGAGCACTGAGGTTTATTACAATGTTTTTGCATGTGTTTGCATTTCGTGAAAACAGCTAAAATCAGAAGCAGAAGAGCCAACACGATTTCCTGCCAGGTCTGGGAATCTAAAAGCCAAAAATTTCAAGAGAAAAGAATAATTCTTATAACATATGCGACCTAATTTTATGTACTCTCAATGTTAATTGAGAAAAACACTGGAAATCTTGAGTACTGTTTGACAATAAACTTCAGAGTCAAAATATTTAGCCCTGTCTGAAACTCATACCAATATTACAGGTTAAAAGTCAAGTGTAAATCATCTTATGGTCACTGTCAGTTAGTTAAATATATCAATTTAATAAAACCAAGTCCTGAAAAGGCAGCTTAGTATGTTTAAAGATCACCAGTCTCCAGGGACACTCTCTTGTAGTATGCCCTTTGAAGCCCAGAGGTGATATAATTCAAGCTAGTCAGGCATCTGTCAAACAAAGTTGTGTCTTAGAATATTGGGATAATTTTTTTTTTTTTTGAGTTGGAGTCTCACTCTATTCCCAGGCTGGAGTGCAGTGGCATGCTGACGGCCTCCGCAGTCTGACCTACTGGGCTCAGGCAGTCTTTCCACATGCACCACCATGCCCGGCTAATTTTTTAATTTATTGTAGAGATGAGGGTTCGCCAAGTTGCCCAGGCTGGTCTTGAACCTGTAGACTCAGGCAATCCTCTCACTTCAGCCTCCCAAAGTGCTGGGATTATAGGCATTAGCCATCGCTCCCGACTGGGAGAATTTTTAATTACTAATTTGGTCAAGCACGAGACTTAGAGCTGGTCACCACATACAATCATGCAGCGTGTACCCCAACCAGTGGGGTAAGTGGAAATCATGTTGGCCACTTTTGTAAGGGAGAAAGAGCTTTGACAGTGACGGTGAGATAAAAATAATGCACACAAATAAATTTTCAAATTCATAAAGAAGCTAAAACTAGCCCAATGAAATTAATTGTAAAATACTTTACCATACTTTTTACTTTAAAAAATTCATATAAATACAGGATTATAAAAACATAACCAAGTAGCAGTTCATTTTTAGAAAAAGAGGAGAGGGGAATTTTAGTTAACTATAACTTAAGGTGCAGTGAAAGCACCTGAAAGCAATTTCTGAAGTAGACATTGTTAATGAAAGCACCATAAACTCTTAGGCTACAATAGTTGAATTGTACTTGGCAGATCAGTACTTTGCTGATCAGGTTTGAGCGTGGTGCTTAGGTTTGGTGTATTAGAGGAAGAGGTGACAAATGGAGAGAGGTCTAGAAACAAGACTACATAAAGGATGATTAAAGACGTTCATTTTTCATCAGAAGGACAGAAGACCTAAAGAAAGAGTGATTGTAATATTTAAATACAAGAAGTTTTAAAGGATGGAGAGGAAATTAGAGTTCTTTCTTGACAGACTTTTTTCTCAAGATAAGGAGGCATGGGTGTAGAACAATAATAAAATACAGGTGGGAGCAGAAAGTTTCAGGAAAGAGCTGTTGCCTGAAATTCTGAGGGTGAGATAAGAGAGTGGGATATAGGTGGGGGTCTTCACTGGAGAACTAACACTAAACTTCTGTGGCTTTTCCTACAGTTCCAAAGCTGGGACTGAATTGAGGCAGTTTGGTACCGAGGAGATAGAATTAGACTGACTCTTGTTTTGCATAATTATAACCCTGTTACATCTCATTCAAGAAAAGGAGTGGCAGAGTCTTTAGATCGTTAGCCTTGCTTGTGACTGTGTTGTCTGAACAAAGGACAGGGACTTGGCCTTTATCTAGTACCCGCTATTGACCAGGCACATGTACAGCTGTGGTCAAGCCTCACAATATTCCTGAAAAGCAATTATCTCTATTTTGCAATTGAAGAAACTGAGACTAAGGAGATTCCAAAGTAAAGTTGGATCTTGAATCTGTAGCCTATGGTCTTTCTAGAAGACAGTGCATGAAATCAACCATTTGCAGTAGTCAAATTAAATGTTTAAACTGACAGAGCCCACACCTGGACTCCTAATCCATTTTTCTTTCCATTGTACTATGCCACTATTTTCCACTTCTTAGTTTTGCTGGTCCAAGGCCAACCCAACAAATTACTTATGTTAAACCCGAATTTAAATTATTATTGTGGGCAAATGAACCCTTGCAAATATATGTAAAGAAAAAAGACCGGGAGGGGAAGGGAGATGGGATTAATGGTAGTCAATATCTGTCTGGGGACGGGAAGACACCTCTTGTCAACAAGGGTACCTGAATGAAGCATATTTGTATACCTAATCCTTGACTGTATCCCACAATATCATAATAAAAAATACTGATTATTTAAAAAAAAAAAAGACCTACCGTGAGTCGCCAAATCTTATGTGAGGCTGTCATAAAGAATTTAATAAATAATATTGCAAAAATCTCATTCTCCAATAAATTAGTTCATTTCTGCCAAGAGCAGGAAATAAGAGCAAGTGTTAGCATCATTAAGTGTCTCTCTTCAAGCTTTTAGAATATAAACATGTCATTCAACACCCTGGGAAATCAAGCTCCCAAATCAGTGAGAAGAGCAATGGTTTTAGAGATGAGATTGGGTCTGAATCCTTTTTTCTGTCACCTATTAGGTGTGTGGCCTCTGAGGCAAGTCGCTTAAACTCCCCAAGTCTCTCTTCAGTTGTAAAGAGAGAATAAAAATAAGAATGCTTCCAATTAAAAGAATTAAGTGCAAGATCTATAAATCATGGTGCCAGGCACTGGATAAATGTTTTTCATTTTGATTATGACCCACCACTTCTAAATCATGGCCCCCATCACCTAATTTTCCAGCTGTGCTGACCTGCAGGTGGCCTCCCAGCAGGCTGTCCACTACCTCTGTTATAATGACTCTTCCTGGAAAATCACTTCACCATGAAGCCAGAGGCCACCTTCTCCTGGCAGCTGTCTTTCTCTGCCCTGCAGGCTACGTTGGGTGCCTCTCTCTTTCTCCATGTGCCTACCCTGCATATATCTGTCACAGCATTTCTGTGCTCTCACAAACATCTGTGCACCCAACTGCCCTTCTCATCATACTGTAAGTTCTTTAATGGCAAGGAGCGTAACTTTCATTTCTAGATTCCTACTACCTAATAGAGTGCTTCACAATAGAAGATGCTTAACAGATATTCGTTGAATGAATGTGAATGAATGGATGCATTAAGCCTAGAAAATCAGTATAGCATGTTCTTTTGATGCTGCAGTAGATCATATTTTAGAAATAGTTTAATCTATCAATCTACTCAAAATCTTGTTTAAGAATTCAACAAATTCCAAACAAACATGCATTTACAAGATAATCTGAAAGGCATTCAGAAATATCAAAGGTAACTTTCTCTATATTTTCCACTAATACTCAAAGATACCACTTATTCATTTTCACATGTAGATGTGTATTCCATAGACCCCAACAAGGCCCTTCTCAGTGTTCTGTAATTCTTTTACAGCTAAAGCATCTTTTTTTTTTTTTTAGTTGGAGTCTCACTCTTGTCGCCCAGACTGGAGTGCCGTGGCATGCTCACGGCCACTGCAGCCTTAACCTGCTGACGCAGGCGATCCTTCCGCCTCATCCTTCCAAGTAGCTGGGACTACAGACGTGTGCCACCATGCCCAGCTAGTTTTTGTGATTTTTGTAGAGACAAGGTCTCTCCAAGTTTCTCAGGCTGGTCTCGAACCCCCGGCTCAGGCAATCCTCTCACCTCGGCCTTCCAAAATGCTGGAATTACAGGCTGAGCCATCGCACCCAGTCAGCTAAAGCATCTTTTAAGAGTTCACTGTTGAGGAAGTTCTCACTTTTGGCAGGCTGGAAATCTAAGTCTCATAATGGGAGAAACGGAAACAATGGGGGTGATCTGGTGTGTGTGAACACATAAGAAAATTCAAAATTGAATTTTTCTAATTTTTGCTCCTTCAGATAAAAGGAGGCTAGATTCTTCATCATTGTTTTCATCTGAAAGAAGGTGAAATATCTGCTTGTCAGTAGATCTAAACTTTGAATTACTCGATAATTTAATTTTTTTCATCCCATAAGTAAAATGGATGAGTATATAATGGGTAAAAAATGTGATTTGGTTGGACCTGTACAACTGTTTGGTTAGAATGGTTAAGAGGACTATACATGTGTGTGTATATATGAATGTGTGCATGCACGGGTCTGCTTATATATAATTTTTTAAAAAGTGTTTCCTGCTGGGCGTGGTGGCTCACGCCTGTAATTCCAGCACTTTGGGAGGCTGAGGTGAGAGAATTGCCTAAGCTCAGGGGTGCGACACCACCCTGGGCAATTTGGTGAGACCTCGTCTCTAAAACAAATCAAAAAATAAGCTAGGCATGGAGGCGTGCACCTGTAGTTCCAACTACTTGGAAGGCTGAAGCCAGAGGATCACCTGAGCTCAGCAGGTCGAGGCTGCAGTAGCCGTAAGCACGGCCCTGCACTCCAGCCTGGGTGACAGTGAGACTCTGACTCAAAATAAATTTAAAAAGAACATTTCCTTCAAAAGCTTGGGTGCACTTTTAGGAAATTCAAATAATTAAAGCTAAAATAACTAGTTTTTATTCTTATCATAATTGTAAGGGGTGGCAGTAAGATCATAGCTGTGTCAGTGTTGGTAAGATTGGTCACAGGAATTGTAAGTATAAGTTCAATTACCTTTACTACTGTGTTTAGAACAACAGTTATCCATTGAAGAAAGTTGGGATCATTTGTTAGGAAAGTCTATCAATTAGGTATAATACACTATTTAAATAGATAATCCTCTAGGGACAATAAAATAAAATAAAGTCCAAGAGAATAATTTGCAGTTTCTATATTATCTCTGCTTGGGTTAAAAAAAGAGAGAGAGAGTATAGTTCTGCAAGGCCCGCAGGTTCCCACACAGACAGCTAGCCGCCAGGATCCTTTATAACTCTTCCTGCCAGAGTTTGGAATAAAGTTAGCAGACTTAAACAGCTTAATTAAAGATAAATAGTCCTTAATAATGGTGCTATACTCCCTGATTTCTCAGAACTAATGTAAATACATTCATATATCACTTGTTTCTGAAGAGGATATTCTACCCTGATATCCCCTGCCAAGTCAACTGCTGACTAAGGAGTATGGCTTGATCTCAACTTCATAAAAGAACCATCTTGTGATTCTGTTTCAACTCTATCTTAGCTTGGGAATTTGCTGTTATAGCACTATAAGTTGGATATCCCAAAACCACTGACCCACAGGAATAAAACAAACAAGTCATATGGGATAGGGGAAAGCAACTCAAATGTACTGTTTATATAAAAGAGAAAATGTAAAAAAAAAAACCAAAAAAACAAAAAACCAGCAGGCTTACTTTCATTATTCCTGCCTTCACTGTGGGCATCCTAAACTGGCCAAATTGTGGGTTCATTTTATTATCTTCTCAGAGCAGAAGCCCCTTAAGGACCACGGCTGAACCTCGTCACGCTTATGTCCCCAGTGCTATCAGAGTGCCTGGCATCCAGCAGATATGCTGTAAATATTTGTTGACTTTGTTGGATTATTCCAATCCGAGAATACAGGACAATCTGGAAAAACTGTGAATTAGTTAAACGGCTACCACTTTTAGCACTTTGCATGCATTATCTCAGTTAATCCTTCCTATAACCACATAAAATTGGTGTTACGTTTTATGAGTAAAAATAGTGAGCTCAGAGGGACTATATTACTTGCTCAATATCTCTGAGCTGAAAACCAAGCCAGATTTAACCTTGGGTCTTTAGAAATCCAGACTCCTTGTTACATTCATTGTACATTGTGTTTACTTCTCAGAAGCGATAAATATTTGGCTTGGCCTAAATTCAATTTTTGGACAAACTCTACACAATATTCAATACAGACAACATTTTTGTCTTCAACCTTTCATACTTGTTAAAGTGAGAGGGTTAACATGCATCCCTGACCCACTAGCTCCAGAGTCCTCCAATAGAGAACAAGGCAGCACACAGAAGCTACAGAAGACTCCTGTGGAAAGCACAGGTTTCCATCACCAATTTGAAAGTTAGCTTGAAGGGTCCTGATCCTAAGAAAAAGTGCAAAAAATAAATAATCAATAATAAATAATAGTTCTGTCTTTTCTCCGTTGCGCAGCAAAGCTTTATGATGGTATCAAATTTATTTTCACTCTAACAATCACATATGCTATGAAATTCAAGTGTGCTAAGATATCTTTTTTTTAATGTGGAGGAGGAATTCTTTTCATTCATGCATGATATACTTGGTACGCATCTGATCTCCCTATGTGTAAATCATATATTAAGCCTTCTGTCAGCCGTCTTTAAATAAATAACAAAAAAATCTCTTTCATCTGTAAGAAGAAATACCCATATGTGAAGCCTTCAGATTTTCACAGAGAAACGAGCTAGTCCTGTTTAAAATCATATCCATCAACACCATCTAAATTATTCAAAATATTGATCAAGATAATTATTTACTGATAGAATTTTTGAAATGTTTTAGTGTGCAGATTATCTCTCATACCAGTCCTGTTTTGATGAACATCTTTTAATGTTTTTCCAGTTAACCCACCAGTGAGTTTAAAAAGCAAAACAAAACAAATACTGGGTACTTGAGGAAGGTATTATTTAAACTTTCATACCTTTTTTTCCTTGAAGTATGGGTACCTTCTAGTATCCTTAGTGACTCAATTTATTTAAAAAATTGTCTTCTCATCCTTTCCAATTACCTCAGAAGTGCACACTTTCACTCTGCAGAATACCCAGCATAGGTATTTAGTAAATGTTGGCTGAATGAATAATGAATGCATGAGTTCACGTCACAGTGAATTTTCTACATTTTTTAGGCCAGAAGTTTAGTAGAGTTACACTTTTCAAAACAGGATAAATTAATGCTTAATGGAATTAATTCTGTGCAAGTGACCTATAGCATCAGAATATTTATATCACCTTCAGGCTGCAAATGTACAAAAAATAGAGTTCCCCAGCCTGGTTCTTCATTCACACATACACTCTATGTCAGGGTCTTATACTCAACACAGGGACATCAGAAGGCATAATTTAAGGAGCAGAGTTGCTGGCAGGTCCTCACATGCACTGTCCATTTACACTCAGGACAGTCAGTCTTAGTGTTAAGCCACAAATGCACTTGAGCATGAAGTGACTTAGAATATGAAGGACTTTTTCCCCTTGGTTGCCCAGGTGGCTTGGGTAATTGGGTTGTTGGACACCAAATCTGAGAGGGCTTACGCATAAGTTTCTTTGCCTATTCCAAATAAGTCACCCAGAGGTCCAGCAGAGAAATACATTGGTTTATTAGAACTCACAGATGCCATCGATGGTGGCCTGTCAGTGAAGAAAGAATCCATCAGGAGACACTGATAGTGGCTGGTTGGTGAAAGCAGTTTTATAATCAAGCAAGTTAATTATTCAAATTGCTACATGTGGATACAATCACAGTGAGTAAGGGTGCCACTCACATTGTTCTCAGTTCTGCTCAATTGCCTGCACCCTGTGATTCGTTACTGGGAGTATGCCTATCTTGTAAAGACAGCCTTGACCAGAGACTGCTTTCCAAGCGCAGGGACAGGAAGAAACCTGTTAGTTATAGGGGAAAAGAATCAATACCCGGACAATTACCTCACAAATACCTACACCAGAGAAGGCGTATTACTATAATTAAGATGTAGACTGTAGAGCCATGTGAACCTGTGTAAAAGGCTGGCTCTGCTCTTCCTTAGACTTGTAATCTTTAAAGATTAAAGAGCCACCTGGCAGCAGTTTCAACAGCTATAATATTGGAATAATAATACCTATTACATAGGATTGATATAAGGATTTTATAAGAGATCTGTGAAGAACATAACACAGGCATGAACAAATAATATATTTTCAATATGTAAAGAGCAACTCCTTTATGATGCTGGTTTATTATTCTATTACTATTATCACTGATGCTGCCATTACCCCAGTTTCTTCTGCTGGAGTTTGCAGAGAATTACTGCATACTCAACAGTTTCAGTGTCAGGAAGACTTTTAACAGGACACCTCACATAACCTAGAACAGAACTTTCCCTTGACACTGAAGTGCTGATGCTTCTTCCAAGGTTGAACTTGGGCTTTATTTTGAATGCAGTGATCCTGTTATCATCTAGAAATAGCTTTTATACATATCTGGTACAAAATATTTATTGCAAGTTATATGAAAGAAATATGAAACAAAGTGAATATTTACAATGGCATAAGATATATTATTTCATCCGAGTAAGCAACCAAAAAACTGTGTCCCAGTTGTGCTATAGAAATTTCAGTTCTAAAGGTTCTGGGAATTTCCTACAAGGATAAATATTTCTAAGAAGATCTCGAATACAGAAAAGTATGTTAATACACAATTTATTCATTAAAGGTTAAGTAGCTATTTTAAAAAAATGTTCCAATGTGTCTATCCTATGGCTAGCCCAATATATAAATATATGCAGTATCATTGCCCTGAGAAATCTGTTTTACCTTGACTTTTCACGTACAAGTATATATATATATATATATATATATATATATATATACACACACATATATATATATATATATTTTTTTTTGAGTTGGAGTCTCACTGTCACCCAGACTGGAGTGCAGTGGCCGCTCCCGGCCACCGCAGCCTCAACCTGCTGGGCTCCGGCGATCCTTCCGCCTCAGCCTTCCGAGTAGCCGGAATTTCAGGCGCGTGCTACCATGCCCAGCTGATTTTTTTTTATTTATTGTAGAGATGAGGTCTCGCCAAGTTGCCCAGGCGGGTCTCGAACCCGCGGGCTCAGGCAATCCACTCACCTCAGCCTCCCAAAGGCGCGGGATTACAGGCTGAGCCACCGAGCCGGGCTTACAAGTAGATATTTTATGTAAACATTTCTAAATGTATTTTTACCATGATTGGTAGACTATAATGTCCATGTTACCTTAAAAATTCTATAAAGTAAAATTTTAAAGGTAGAGCCTTTTACGGTAGTCTTTGCGTTTCCATCATCTTAAAAATTCCACAAGTTCTCAATGCAATAGTACAAATTCAGTTGTCAGACATTAATCTTCTGTGCCTGGGACAGCCCTAGGAATTCTTTTGCAGGCTCTAGATTTATTCAGATCTCAGGGTAATTTGGGTTGGTTAAGTTTACTTAATGTCTTCTTTGGCCTCAAGGTTCCAACTTTCACCTGCTGTCTAACATTTCTTTCCAGATTCTTAAAAGTCTTGTTTCCATCAAAAAGTAATGTTATGCCTTAATACAGAGTAAACATGAAAGAACATACTTGTCAAGTTCATTCCCAGTAGCAGGTTTTAGCTTCTTTTCTCTACTTTGAACTAAGGTAGCAATTTAACCGTTTTAGGGAAAAAAAATGTAAAAGTAACACCTTCAGGATATACTTTTTCATTTCTAAGGTCAATGATATGTTTTATTAATTTACAGTGTGATGCATTAGTTTGGTTTTTCCCATACCATAACATGATCCTTGTAGCTCTGTATTTTTAATCAAATTTGTTTATCCAAATTGCTCCTGGCATTTTTTAAATGTGTTTTTTATGTGTGGGTGTGTGTGTTTTTTTTAAGTTCAGGCATGCACAAAATTACTTGAAAGAACAAGGTAACCAAATGCTAGACATCAACCACAGAAAGGAGAACTTGCACAGAATGTGGGAGGCTCATTCTCAGAGCTTCCTGCTCCTGACTAGAGCTTGACCTGAACTCTTCAGCAGTCACAGAAGGTTTGGCACCAATGACTGTGACTCTATTCATGGTCAGGAACAGAACACACACCAAGAAATGTTATGTAGGGTCCATGCATGGCAGATCAAAGTGATTAATCAATTTCAACAATATGGAGCATGTTATTCACACACCAGAATCCTCTTTATCATGTTAAAAACACATTCCTTAATATAAAAAAAAAAGCAAGGACAACATAATTTGTAGGACTGGGCCTATTTGAATCATACGTAAACTACATCATCGAATTCTGAAGGAAGGTCACACAAAATGTAACTGAGGCTCCTAGGTTTCTGTCTTCCTTATGCTTTTACTTTGCAAAACTATGTTAACTAGTAAAGCAAACAATAAAAAACAACTTCTGTGATATCAAGATCAAGATCAATCCTCCCTTGAAATCTTATCTAACTCTTCCAACCTATGGAAAGCTCTCTTATCTCTAAACTGGCACTATCCATTCAGTCTGTGTCATACAACTTATTTAATGGTTCTCATATTGGTGCTTTAGATAATTTTCCTAAGAGAAATGGAATGTCTTTAAGGCTAAAACCGTTTCACTTTTCACCTTTCTTCTATAAGGCTTTATGCAATAGGTATGGTTAAAGGGGCTATATTAACAATTTAATATTTATTATCTCAATTGATTATCAAAACAGGGTATGTACTCAAATTTAATACTCAGCATTCACAAGCATGCCCATGATTCAAGTATGCTCGCCCTTTACAAAACAGTGGCCATTTATTTTATCTAAGAGAATATGTTAGATATTCATAAAATATACTATTTGTCACTTTTTTAAACTTTCCTTTAAGAACAAAATGTGTGGTAATACAGAGCTTCACAAGATTTTTTTTTCTTTTTTTTTCCCTTTTTTTTTTGAGTTGGGGTTTCACTCTGTAGCCCAGACCGAAGTTCGGTGGCAGGATCACAGCTCACTGAAGTCTCAACCTCCTGGGCTCTGGTGATCCTTCCAGCCTCCTAAGTAGCTGGAAATACACACGTGTGCCACCACGCCTGGCTAATTTTTTAAATTTTTTATGGAGATAAGATCTCACTATGTTGCCTAGGCTGGTCTGAAACTCCTAAGCTCAAGTAATCCTCCCACCCTGGCCTCCCAAACTGCTGGGATTGCAGGCGAGAGTCACCATGCCTGGTCTTGTCTATCCCTTTTTAAAAATAAACATTCTCTTGTGTGTTGGGAGGAAATTAGATACATACTATTATCAAACAGAATCACCTACAAATGTGTAGACAGTTTTCTTATATTCGATAAAACACATTCAAGAACTAACAAAAGAAAAATACTGGCCTAATCATACCAAATAAAGTTAAAGTTAAGAAATATTTTTTAGAGCCGGGCTTGGTGGCTCAGCCTGTAATCCCGCGCCTTGGGAGGCTGAGGTGAGTGGATTGCCTGAGCCCGCGAGTTCGAGACCCGCCTGGGCAACTTGGTGAGACCTCATCTCTACAATAAATAAAAAAATCAGCCGGGCGTGGTAGCGCGCGCCTGTAGTTCCAGCTACTTGGAAGGCTGAGGTGGAAGGATCGCCGGAGCCCGGCAGGTTGAGGCTGCGGTGGCCAGAAGCGGCCACTGCAC
>CAUYQG010140369.1:0-29936 GCA_963574415.1 Tarsius wallacei
CTGTTCCTTTACATAAGCATGGGGTCATGCTGAGTGCCTCAGCCAGGGTGAGCCCAGAGCTCCAGAGCTCCAAAACTCCAAAGGGCAGGTGATGAGCGGGGAAAGTGGCCCTGGATCGCTCACACGGTATTTCAGCCAGAAATGGAATCAGTTTCTCTGAGGGGTGGGTGCCCAGAGCCTCCCAGGGTGACTGGCGGCTTGGTCTGGGTGAGATGATGTAGCCAGGGAGGGAGCCAAGACCTGAGACTTCCCACACACGTGGCAGCAGCTGGGGGCTGCTATATCCAGCCCTGCGTGGGACTGAGGGTCCCCGGGCCTCAGACCAATACGGCTGGCTGTGGGCAGGGGGGTGGGGGAAGGAAAGCAAGAATCTTTTTGGGAACTCACATTCGGAGAATCTCACAATTCCACCTATGCCATCGCTGTCTTACCGGAAGTCCCCTAAATTATTATTTTTCGATGTTTTTATAATTATTGTCTTAGTGTCGGCAATATACATTTACAACTAATCTAAGTTCACTTTTTAATAACTTTCATCATTTCATGGGTAGTGCAGAGTACTCTGAATTCTTCCCTTGGATTAATTATAACATTCACTTTTTAAAAATATCTGTAAGTCAGTCAAGAATAAGGAAAATAAAACAGTTTATTATTCCTACCTAATTTACTCCTCCTTTTATGTTCTTCCTTTTTAAAGCTTTATTTTGACTGGGTGTGGTGGCTCACACCTATAATTCCAACACTTTGGGAGGCCCAAGTGAGTTTACCTGAGCTCATGGGTTGGAGACCAGCCTGGGATACTTGGTGAGACCTCATCTCTACAATAAATAAAAAAATTAGCTGAGTGTGTGGTGCATATTTGTAGTTCCAGCAACTTGGAAGGCTGTGGTGGAAGAATCACCTGAGCCCAGCAGGTCAAGGCTGCGGTGGCCGTGAGTGTGCCACTGCAATCCAGCCTGGGCAACAGTGAGACTCCAACTAAAAAATAAAAAACAAAGCTTTATTTTATTTATATTCAAATATTTCACATATTTAATCTATACATTTGATGAGTTTGAACATATGCATACACTTGAAATACCATCACCACAATCAAGGTATTAAAATATTTTACCTCCAAAAAATGTTCTTGTGCTCATGTGTGTGGTGTGTGTGTGTGTGTGTGTGTGTGTGTGTGTGTGTAGTTTCAAGAACACTTAGCATGAGATCAATCCTCTTAATATATTTTGAAGTGCACAATACCATAGTGCCAACTATGTGTACTATGTTATACAGAAGATCTTTAGGACTGATTTATGTTGCATAAACAGAAACTTTATAACCAGTGAGCAACCAGTTTCACCTTCCCCCACCCCCTGTCCTGTTAACAATTTTATTCCTTGTTCCTATGAATTTGACTGTTGAGATCCCTTATATAAGTAGACCCATTTAATATTTGAACTTCCATAACTGCTTATTTCACTTAGTATAATATCCTCTATGACCATACATGTTTCAAGTAGCAGCATTTTTTTTCTTTTTAAAGGGTAAATAATGTTACATTGTATATAAATACTATGTTTTCTTTATTCAGTCATCTGATGATGGGCATTTCGCTAGAGAAGACATATAAATGGCCTCGAGATATATGAAAACATTATCCACATAAAAGAAATGTACATCTGAACCACAATGAGCTTATACCTCTTAGGATAACTATGAACCCCAAAGCCTAAAACATAGTAAGCACTGGCAAAGATGTGGAGAAACCAGAACTCTCAAACACTGTTGATCAGAACATAGATTGACACAGCTACTACGGAAAACAAGATGAAGGTTCTTCAGTGTGTTAAAAATAGAACTGTGATCCAGCAGTCTTATGTTTAAGCATTTATCCAAGAAAAGTGAAATCAATGTCTCAAAGAGATAACTGCATTTACAACAGCCAAGATATGTTTTTCTTTTCTTTATGTAGATTTGAGTTTCTGACCTCTATCATTCAACTTCTCTCAGAATAACTTCCTTCAACACTTCTTGCAAGGCTGTTGTACTAGTGACACATTTCTTCAATTTTCGTTATGGTGATGATGGACTAGCCAGAAAGATAGCAATTACTTAATTTATTTGAAACAGATAATTTAAAGCAAATACTTTGTAATATGGATGGCAGAGAACTGAGAAGCCAAACGAGGACCAGTGATATCGCCAGAGCAAAATGTGCAGGGAAACTCTGGGACCACTGGAGTGGAGGGACAAAAGCTGAGAGTGGGCTTTGAAACTTCAGCAGCCTGTAAGCAGGCACTATATCAGGGAGTAGATGTCACCAACAGAGACAAGGTCTGGGGTAGAGAGGGAGAGAACCAGACATGCAAATGTCTCCTTCCTCTTACTCTCTGGTCTTCCTAACGGTCAACTACATCAGCAGCACAGGTGAGAGAACTGGAAAACATGCCCTTTTAGCAAAAGGGACGTGTAGACAAAGACTGGGGAATCCATGTAAGGACAAAAGACCCAACACATTAAAATGTTATATTTGTTAATATCTCAAATACATTCATTCCTACAAGAAAAACTGAGTACCAAACTAGGTCAGATACAATTAAGGTAGGTGCTGGGAAGAAAAAAACCGTGAAAAATTAAGTTAGTGCTTACAAGAGTGATGGATTTTTTTAAAAGGGGAGAGTCTGCATTGCATTGCAAGTTGCCTAGGCGGGTCTCGAACCCGCGAGCTCACCTTGGCCTCCCAAAGTGCAGGATTACAGGCTGAGCCCCCAAGCCCGGCCTAAAATTTATATATTTTTAAGAAAGTACTTTAAGAGAGAATAGAGGAGAGGAGGGTAAGAGTCATGTAGTATTAAGAATTCAAAGTGGATGGTTTAACCACTGCACAGATTTCTGGAGGAATTGCCTTAAATTGATCATTAAAACATGCAAGTGGGTGAAAGGCCTCAGGAGAAGAATTCCTGAATGAGATGAGAAGAGGTCCAAAAAGACCTACGTGATAGAGGATAAATGGAACTTTTTTGCCCCCAAAATTCCTACATCTTAATAGCAAATCAAGATAAGATATTGGAGAAATCTTTTCCTTGTTCTGTCAATGGAAGACATTCGGGTTCTCATTTGCTTTAAGAATGTCTCCAATAATAAAAGAATTCCAGAACTACGACCCAAAGGAATGTTCACAGATGCAGCTGAAAATAGACCCAGTTCACAGCACAAATTCTTTGCTTTGGATTTGAGCTAGTCTCTCTTGGTGTAGTGGTTCTACACTATATGTCTCCTGCTTCAATCTCCCTGGCTTGGCCCGGACTTGCTTTCCATAATTCTGTGTTCACTTAATGCAAAGGAAAAAAAAAATCTGAAGGAAACTGTGTAGAAATGCTCTTAATGTAATCAATATGATTTTACTCCTGGACAAGAATCTTTATACATTATTTTCCTTTACTTTGGTGACACTAAAAAATCTCGCATTAGCCTCATTATATCAAAAAAGAGTAGTTGCTCAAAACATCAATATTGCTATGGAGTCTTGAGAAGCACTGTTTGCTAAATATTAAATATCACCATGCAGAGACTGCTGTGAAGGCAGTAAATATTCATTTAAAAGAATATATTTTGGACCCCATGTAAGAGGAATACAAAATATTATGGAAACCTTTGCAGATGCCTTTTTTGTTTTTTCTCAAGTGAAGTCATGGGAAATATTGAAAGGAGACTGGACTTCAGAGCCAGAGACCTGGTTTAACTCCTTGTCTGGCTACCACTAATTATGTGAACCATTGTAAGTTGCCTAGTTTGTTTAATCTAATGTAATGCAGATGAGAATCCATTTTCCTCATTTAATTTAGATGGAAATTGGCTTTTTCATCTAAATAATCCATAGTAGTGCTATGAGAATGAAGAAGATGAGGCATAATATGCATAAATAATGATGGTGATTATTATTGTACAAATAAGAGACAGTAAGCCATTTTTAGGTATGATATTTTTAGTGTAAAATGATGTTGTAACTATAAAACCCAGTTGGCCAGTGTTTTGTAAAGTTGTCTATGTCATTAGTTAGTATCTTGGTATATCAAGATGCTTCATTTTTAAAAAGTCATATTTTTGAGAGTGTTGATTGAGGATATTGATTTAGTAAAGTGCTGATGAAAGAAAGCAAAACATAGTTGGTTTGTAAAAAGACATATTTGAATATCTGCCATTGCCTTTATCTAGCAAGCTTGTCTAATAAAGGTGATAAAAGAAATGAAGCAATTTTATGTAACGAATTAATATCAATAAATACATATTAAATATATAATCAGTAAAAAAAGTTTTACAAGCAGAACCAATTAGAAAAGCATTTCTTTAATATAGTTCTAAAAGTTTATGAAGATTTCCTATAATGAAAAGGATAAACACTAGAAATTTAAGGCTGGCTTTTAATTTTTTTTTTAAGAATGATTTTTTTTAAGCATGATGCTAGCTAGCTGTAGACTTATTTTCTCCAAAAACATTATTGGTATAATAACACACAGATCCAAAAATGCACTTTAGTGATATATCTACATGCGACAGCAAAAAATGAAATCCAGAGCTTTGAAAGCTTGTAATGTCAGACTTTTCATCCATAAATATTAAGATCAAAACAACTTGAATTTCACAAACATAAACATTGCCTTCAATATCATAAAAATAAATAATAAATAAATGAGTAATCTGAAATTCCTCATTCCCAGTTCTGTTGATTAAAATGTAATTCCATATCTAGTAGTAAATCTACTGCAGAAATAAATGCCCCCTTTAATAAATTCCTGCTGGTCAATTGCAAATTTTATTCCTAAATTACTATTGGAAGAAATGACACATTTATGATGTGACTACCATATATTATAGCAGATGAATGAAAACTTTCTCATAAAGATCAAACATTTAGTACTATTTTTATGTCTAGAAAAAATTAATTATAGATAATTATGTTCATGCAAATAATATTTTCCTCCTTTTTCTCCACTGGGGTTAGTAAATTCCTCTAATAATGCTGATTTTATTCAATTTCCTATTAGCTGTCAGTGTCCCTGACCAATCCCCTTATATCCTGGATGGATTTGAGTGATGCTCTCTAGTCGATCTTCTAGGTGTTCCAAGTAGAATCAAAATAATCTTATTCTGTAGTAGATATATATCAGTTTTAAAATACAAACTTTTTTCAGACATAGCTTTGTCACTTACTAGCTTTGAAATTTGGTACAATGTGTCATTTATAAACCTCAATTTTTAAATATAAAAATGGTTGGATAGTAATTATATATCTGAGAATTTACTAAGATAATATATGTGAATTGTCCCACAATATATGCACTGCATTTTCTCTCTTCTTTTGCACTTAACATTTACATCAGACATTGTGTGAGAATTCAAGCACACAACTCTTAATTATCAGGAAGTTCACATTCTGTGCACAAAAGGAATAGGTATGCCATGAATTCCTGCTGGTTCCCTTTCTCCCTTGGGTATTGTGCTCCTCAGAGCTCCCTTTAGTCTCCACTCTTACCTCTCTGCATTCTCACAAGACTTTACATTTCCAAGTCTTTAATTAACCTGGAAATGTTGATAAACCTTAATTTCTATTTATACCCCAGACTTTTATTACAAATTCTGAAATTATCCAGTCGATGCTCTGTTCGGTATATGAATTTAGGGAGATAGTTCAGACTAACAAATTTAAGTAGTAGCCTTGGTACTTCCTCCCAAATCAATTTTTCCATTATTTGAGAAACTTTCCCCATTTCAGAAGGTGGCACTGCCATCTACCAGGTGGCTAGATCTAAAAACTTAGACCTTTGCCCACTTCTTCTGTTTCTGTTAGCATCCACATCATAACTGCCAACCACATCAGACAATCTTTTCCCAAAATTATACCTGGAATATTTTTATTTATTATCATCCTCACTGCTACAGCTTGAATATATATCACTGTCATCTCTTGCCTTTAGCATTTTGGGAGCTCCCTGGGTTTATTCCTCTGTTGTTTCTCTTAACTCCCAGATCCTCAAGATAGCAAGAGAGATCTCTTGAAATATAAGTTAAATCATACACCTCCCCCATTCAAATGGGTCTCCACTGAATTTAGAATAAAATACAAAATATATAACTTTGTACACACAAATGTATATACTCTATTTCAATTTTCATTGACAGTCTCTTTTTATACCACCTATTCATGTAATCAGTATTCTGTAGTTGCCTGTTTCTTAACACTTCATGCTTGTTCCAAATTTAGGGCATTGGTCCCTCGTGTCCTACTTCTTTGAGTTTATGCCTCTGTCATTTTTTTTACTTTATCACAAGCACTTCCTTAAGGAGACCTTCCACAAAAGTCTGAAGTAGCTCTCAGTGCGTATTTGGTAGATGAAGTTTCAGCACCTCTTTCAACTTCTTGTTAATGTTCATTTCAACAAAGCATAGAAAGGAAAACCAACAGCACTTTTTAAAAAAACTCTGTGTATCCAGGTGTGACCATGAGTTGAATCTTAGCGAATGGGACAGAAGTGGGAAGAGTGTTTGCAGCTTCTGTGTGGTCTCTATCAAAGAAAAGGTGAGTCCTCCTCTCTTCCTTTCTGCAGACTGAAAGCAGGAAGTGCTGGAGTGCCACTTTGGAAAACCTGGATGGAACGAATCTCCTAAAGGTGGAGGACCATCAACATAAAGGAACTTGATCCATACGAATATGTGACTAGAACCTACTTACGCCTAGACTGGCTTGTGCGATAGGACAGCATTTGCTCTAAAGCCTTACCAATAGAGCCCTACCATTCTTTTCTATCTCCGAGCTCTGTTTACCTTTTTTACATTTTTCAATTATTAATTTGTTTATTTGCTTGTTGAAATTGTAGCATCATTACTAGACCGACCACAAGATAAAAGAAGGCAGGAACTTTTGTTTCTGTACTGATAACTGAGAATCCAGTGTCTATTTCAGTTATTAGCTCACAGTAGACCTGCAATACATATTTCTGAATGTATAGATGAATGGAAATGGAAGAATAATTTATTAAGTAAACACTTTGAAACTGTGATTTATATAATTTCTTCATGTTAAAACTTCATGAATCACCAAGGGGGATTTAATTGTCGTGAAATGGCTTGAGACAGGGATAGCAGGAGCTCCCCAGATGATTCCCAAAGTGCAAAGTTGAAAATGTCTTAAGAATGTTCCCAAGAAAAGCAGGATTCTTCATCAAAACTGATTAATGTTTCAAACAAGATATTTTCAGCATAATAAAATAAACATATACAGTATAAAATCAAGTAATTTAAGAAAAAACTAAGACATTGCCTACTGAGATATTTTGAGATTTAGCATGCAACCATCTATCAGATATTTTGACTAGTTAAGTGACCTATTTTGTAGGCCATAGGATTGAGGAAAGGAAATAATTTATCTACAGAGAAATAATGTCATACCATTGGGCTATTTTTTAATGGGTGATAAAGCTCAACATAAAATAAGGCCCAGGGAAAAACTCAGGTATAACACAGGCCACAGCACTTCACTACTAAATATGTTATTTAGGATGTTATACTTGCCTAGCTTTGCCAAAAGCAAATAAACTAACGAACAAAAACACATTGTCAATGCTTCTGTTCTGGTCACCTCAACAAACATCATATTTTTCATGGACAACACATTCAGATGGTTATTGGTGCATCAATAATTACACTAAAAATACTGCTGAGTTTTGAAACTTTGTAAGGACAACGAACAGTTTGAGACAAGAATTACTGATCACACAATAGAATGCACCATATAAATTTGCTAAATAGAATATAGAATCACACATTGACATTAGCATAAATGACAGATCCTATTCTATATAATTTCATATCATGAACATTTGGTAGAACCTCTGGGCAGATTTGGCTATGCAAATAGTTTCTAATCTGGTTCTCTTGGGATTTTCCTGTACTTTCATGTTTAATATTTAATAATATATTGCTAATATTTCTCGGCCTTTCAAGCTAGTTCCAGGTCTAAATTGATATGCACAAGATCATTGTGTTTGCACTTTTAACTAATTACAGCTCTGCAGTAATAATACAGATCTACTTTTTTCCTACTGAACTGGTTTCTGTAATATCAAAATCCAAGTATGACCTGCTTCCGACATGTGTTCTACAATATTCTTGATAGCGCTGGTTGGAATGGTTTGTTTCTTCTTTGATTTGTATTAATAAAAGTAGTTGAAAAGAAGCTCTGTCTTTTTGAGAGAAAAGAATCACCTCTTGCTTGTTAGCTAGCACAAAAATGTCTACTATACTCATATGTTACAGAATTCAGGGATCATATTCCTTTTTATATAACATTATTAGGTCCTCCTGGCAATGATAACCCAAGTTTAACTCTATCTCTTATTACTACTACTCACTATTATATGAGTAAGAGAATTACATTATATATGAAAATATTAGACCACAGAGATATTTTAGAATTCCACAACAGTTGGAAGATTAGTAATATTTATTGAATTATATTAGCCATCATCACAATTATGGAAATTAAAGTTTCATGATAAAAACTTTGTATACTTTAAATATAATTACATGAATATATATAAATAAGTTACGTTTTTGCTACTTATGTTCTAAAATGGAATAATAAATATTTTCCTTGCTAAAAGGATAAGTTAAAAACCTAAATGAGTTGGAGCTAGGTGCATAAAATTCCATATACAAGGGGAGACCCTCAAAAGACAATATTTATTTATTAAAAAATGTGTATTTATTCTTACATATTTAAACTTCAGTTATCTTCAAAGTACTCTCCATTTGATGCAATACACCTGTGGAGATGCTTTTTCCATTGTTCAAAAACAGTTTTTGAACTCATCAATATTGATGTCTTTTTGTACTTCTGTCATTTTTGTTTGTTTGTTTGTTTTACCTCTTCCATATTGGCAAAATGTTTTCCTTTGAGACTATTTTCATCTGGGGAAACAAGCAGAAGTCACTCAGGATCAGATGAATAGGGAGGGTGGGGTGTGGGGGTCATGTCGTTTTTGGTCAAAAACTGCTGAATACTCAGTGCAGTGTGGGCAGGTGTGTTGCCATTGTGAAAGAACCAGTCGTTTGTTTGCCACAACTTGAACATTTTTTTCCCCAAACCGTGACACAACCTTCTCAAAACTTCCAGATAAAACTTTGGTTGATCATTTGCTCCAGGGGAACAAATTCTGAGTGTACTACAAAGGGACTACCCTCCAAAAGATAATTCTGGTTTTCTTTGGTTCCCCCTCATAAAATAGTTCTTATAACTACTTATAAATCAGGAGTAGCAGGTGACTCAAAGCATACTGTACCAAAGAAAAAAAATAGCATTGACTTTGTAAGTGTAACCAATAGTTGACTCATATAAGTTTTGTCAGCTAAATATGTATAGTATATATCTATTTAAAACACTATTGCAAATAGAAAGAAATTTTTGAATGTTAAATTGTTATCAAAACAAGAAGAGTCTTAGGCAAATTTAAAATACTAAATAAAAATTTATTATGTATAGTATTATCTTTTATGTTGTATTTAGTATACTCACATTATAAATTGAATACAAGCAAAGCCATATATTCAAATACAATCATGGAATGATTAGAATCATAGAATAAATGCATAAGAATTTTCTGTTTATTTTATTTTTTTAAGTTAAGGTCTCACTCTGTCTCCCAAGCCAAAGTGTGTGGTACAATCATTGCTCACTGCAGCCTTGAACCTCTAGGCTCAAATGAGTCTTCCACTTCATCTTCCTAAAATGCTGGAATTACAGATGTGAGCCACTATGTCTGCCTGACAATCTTAAATTCATTAGGTTTACTCCAATCATTTAATTCACGTAAAATAAAGTAAAGTACACAAGTCTGAAGTTCCAATGAAGAACCAAGTCTAAACACTGTTCTTGTGGCTTTCAAGGATAAAGTATATAAACATAATTTGTGAGGGTGCCTTGACTCTTCAACAAGCTATAGTGTTATTTTTACATATTAAGCAAAACAAAATTCTAAATCCTCACTTAAATGGAGAGACAAAACATACATGATTCCACAGACATAGAGCACAATGCTACACACACACACACACACACACACACACACACACACACACACAAATACATAAAATTATGGACCATGTATGTGGTTTACTTAACTAACAGTTCATCAGAATAAGTGAAAATATTTAATGTGTTAAGTTGGGAGTAAGAAGTCAAGGAAATGCAAGAATCTATAATATCAAGAATAAATTCACAAATACTCCCCTTGTAACTAAGTACTCAAATGAAAACAAGTAGCTAAAACCTGCTTATGTAGCTCAGTGATATAGGCTATGGGAGACAGCTATAACACCAGCTTTTGGCATACCTTTTATTTTCAACACTATACAGACTAATTATCATAGAAATTTTGAAAGAAATCCCAATGGTCCTCCTTAAAATATTTCTGGGTTTTCAAAAGTGAGGCTTTTGCAAAGGTTCTCACCTCTCAATATGTCTAATTAGCTCTCCTTGTGCATTGAGACCTACAAGGCTCTTTCAGAATTCAAAGCTAAAGTTAGAAACTCAATTTCAAATGATATCAAAAGCTGTTCAGATAGCACTTTGCTTTTCAATATAAAATGAAATGCTTGAGAATCTGTAGGCAAATTATCATGTTAAATCATAGGCACCTGTCAATGTATCAGCTTCTTTAAAACAATTTTATTGCAGGTTATTAAGATTATAGCAGCTACTTGGAATTTTCATTTTCATATAAGTATGAAAATTCAAATCATAAGTTAAATACTAGAGACAAGATGGCTTTGGTTTGTTTTTATGAGATATAATCATTATTGTTATATTACACCCAATAGTGTGCCTACATCTCATTTCATAAAAGCATTTATACCTTGATGCATCTGAAAGGAATGCACACACACACACACACACACACACACACACACACACACACACACACAAGTTGAAACCATATGCAGAGATAGGTTCCCAATCAAAGTCCCTTCTCTGATTATGCCTTGAAATCAAAACTTTTCTTGACTGTAAAAGAATCTTGTCCTTATATCTGGTAGCATTCACTTATACTAGCAAGACACCATTAATATATTGGTAGGTTCCTTTAATTTCAGAAAAAACATTGTCTGGAGCATACTTTTACTAAAAATACTTCTTTGTTTATCTGAAGTTCTAATTTAACTGAAATACTACATCTATTTTACAACCCCACTAATGGTAGAGAAACATTGAAAACCTAACTATTCGTCAGTGGGAAATTTTTTTTTTTGGGAGTCTCACTCTGTCGCCCAGACTGGAGTGCAGTGGCCGCTCCTGGCCACCAAAGTCTCGACCTACTGGGCTCCGGCGATCCTTCCGCCTCAGCCTTCCAAGTAGCTGGAACTACAGGCGCGCGCTACCACGCCCGGCTAATTTTTGATTTTTTGAGGAGATGAGGTCTCAGCCAAGTTGCCCAGGCGGATCTCGAACCCACGGGCTCAGGCAATTCATTCACCTCAGCCTCCCAAAGCGCGGGCTACAGGATGAGCCACGGAGCCTGGCTGTATTTTTTTATACAGCAAATAATTATACAGAACCCAATACATCTCAGGCATCATTTCAATAATTTTGCTAATTTCTCTTGTAAATTTTTCACACTTCTAATCCTGTTTTGGTATCTATTCTCAGAATATCCAAACTCACACAGTCTTTTTGTCCAGGTGATCTAAAATTTTGCTGGTAATAGATCTGATGTTAGTCATCCTCTTATACTATGAATTTATTATAACCTTGAAACCTTTAGACAATCCTATCTTGGAGGTTAGGGGTGTGTGTCATTTTTTTCCCCATTGATAATGTTTTCTTTCCCTGGGAAATGAACTGGAATTAGCTGAATATGTTTCCACCTGACTTGGGTATTCTGTAAATGATTTCTATATCATATATTTTATGCCCTGAGATTTATGTCATGAGATTTCACAAATCTTAGATGTAAAATAAAGAAGAAGCAAGGAAGAACATCTGGCAAAGGGAAAAACAGCAACCGGGTTTTCCAAAGTCAGTTTGGACATCCATAGATTTCTAAAATGAGGGGGAAGTAGGGAGATGTTATTCATTTCCACAAAGATGAAACAATTCAAGAGAAGAGAAGCAGATGGTCAAGAGAGCTAGTTTGATGAAGGTTTGATTTAATTATTATTTGATGCTATCTGGTGTTGAAAACTTTTGAAAGTTTGAAAATTTTAAAATTACTCTTCTGAATGGTTCTATCATTTGGAATTCTGGAGTTTTATTTGTTAATTTAAATAGTAATGTACTGATTAATTTGAAGTCTTGAATGAGGAAATTTTGTTTACTTTTTGAGGAAAAAGGCCCATGTTTATTTTTTAAAAATCATTTTTTAAAGTGATATGGAATTATTTCAATGATATAGCATTCTAAGTCGGAAAATTATTGGAACAGAGAACACATCTGGTTTGCAGGGGAGGAAAAAAAACTTTGGGGATAATGAAACGGGTCTGTATTCTGAATATAGCAGTGTTTTTACAACTATAGTTTTGTTTAAACCTATAGAATTTACACAAGAAAGGGTAATTTTATTGAATATGTGTGTAAAGTTAGGATATGCATATATGGTGTTTTTTTTGCCAAGCCATTGTATATTTTGATGGCTATTAAAATACTGCTACTTGATTGATTTTTAAATCTTTAATGATTTTTTAAATAATTTACTGACAATTGAAACAAAGTTGCTATGTAGCCCTGCATGTAGCAAAAAACATGGGCATTTCATACACAAGAAACAAGATATACTAGACTAATATAAAGAGGTGATTGAAATAGTTAAATCATTATTTGTATAAGAAAAAACTTAAAAAGCAAGAGCAAGCAAACTTAAAAATAATTATACAGAAATCCTGGAAAGGAAAGTACGAGGGAAAACCCCCTGCAAAAAAAAAAAAAATCCTGGAATTTATTTATTTAAAAAATGTGTATTTATTTTTACTTGTTTAAACTTCAGTTACAAAGTACCTTTCCATTTGATGTGATATACCTGCTGAGGCGCTTTTTCCATTGCTCCAAACCGTTTTGAACTGTCAATTGTGATTCCTTTTAGTGCTTGTACCATTTTTTGTTTCACCTATTCCACATCCGCAGAATGCTTCCCTTTGAGGACCTTTTTTCATAAGGAAAATAGAAAAAGTTGCTGGGGTGAAATGGGGTGAATAGGGAGGGTGGGGTGTAAGGGTCGAGCCTTTTTTGGTTAAAAACTGCAGAACTCTCAGCACAGTAAAGGGCAGGTGAGTTGTCATGGTGGAAGAACCAGTCACCTGTCTGCCACAACTCTGAATGTTTCTTCCGCAAATCTGATGAAACCTTTTCAGAACGACCAGACAAAAACTTTGGTTGATCAGAAGAAAAACATTCTGACTACAAAGGGCCCACCCTCCAAAAGAGAATCTTATTCTGGGAAGGGGGGGCAGTGTCCCTCACATAGTATTTAAAATACGAAATAACTCTTTACTCATCAGTCACTATACTGATTGTTGTGTATTGAAATACTACTACTAAGTAATTTATTTTTAAATAATTGAATCCATTTTCTAGGTAGCACATTATGTAACACTTAAAATTGGCCTGGTAAGTTTGTGGACTTGCTCAGAGGTCTTTGCAAATTTCCTTCATAAGGATAACACCACAAGTCAGAAAGTGAAATTAATATGAAAGGTACTTTTTGTTGAAATTATAAAACATATTTTTAAAAATTCATAGCTATGACATATAGAAGACAAAAACATCAGACATCACGTGCCTCAAAAATAAGATACAAAATTAAAAGCTTTGACATAGCTTAAACATTATTTGTAGGCAAAATATTATTAAAAGGAAAACAGGCAAATTTTAAAATAGTTATACAGTAATCCCTGGCTGTGGGAATTTATTATTCTAAATAAATATAATGTATTACATAAATTAAGAAAGAATAAGCACTATTTTTTTTTTTTTTTGAGTTGGAGTCACATTCTGTAACACAGACTGGAGTGCAGTGGTATGATCATGGTACACTGTAGCCTGCCCAGTAGCTGGGACTGCAGGCATGCACCATCACGCCTGGCTAATTTTTGTTGTTGTTGTTGCTGTTTCAGGTTACAAAAAAGCAAAAGAAAAATAGTACAATAAAGTGATATGAAGACTGACACATGCACAGGCACACACATTGACAGTTAAGATAATGCTATGAAGAGCCACGCATTAAAATTCAAATCAAAAATGAAAAACTTTGTAGAATACTATAATTTAAAATTACAAAAATAAAAATTACACCTATTCACCAGGAACAAAAATTTGCATTGGTCAGAATCCCACACACTTACTTTTACACTTTCTTCTTCAAAAACTTCAGACAATGGAAATTTCTTATCTCTAATAAAAAGATATACATTTGACCTGTGTTTGTAATAAGATTTACACTTGACTTATTGCTCTCCAAAGGCTTATATCTTCTCATTACATTCTACTAATTTTATTTCAAATTATCATTGTGGCTTCAAGCTTGAATGTATTTATTTTTTTCTTACTGTTGGAAAATGAATCCAGCTAGTTTTTGTGGTCTGTACTAGGAACAATATTGCAACACATAATCAAAGTAGTGCTTTCTATTGCCCCAATGGGATTTCTTTTCTGGATAAAAATTAAAAGCATCAACAAGATTTGTTTCTTTTTAAGTAAAAGATTATATTTTTTGTCTTAGAGCTCATACAGGCTGGGTAAATATGGCCATTATATATTATAAATAAACTACCATATAGGAATTGAAATAACAGCGAGGATTAGAGAGCTACATTCATGTCACATATTCTGAGGATAGTCAAGTTTTACATGCAAAGTGAAGTATTTTTTTCATATGAACTTATACTGTATATCTGTGAATCAATAAGGAAATGTTTATGGTCATCCACTGTGTTCACAGCACTGAGGAAGGAACACTGTAAGATACAGTTATTGTAGGTGTCACCAACCACTCAATTTGTAAAATGAGAAATATTGGTATTCAAATTAAAATTGAATTTGCAAGGAGTCTTCTAATACCATGCATAGAAAATGCATGGTTTCAGGGTTTGTAGGAAAGAGAAATCAAGGTGGAAATGGTTGGGGAAGTCTTTGTAGGAGGCTTTGAAGAGAAAGTAGAATTTATAAAGTGAAGAATTTTTAGTAAAATGAAACATTTGGGATGGTTACATTTAAAAAGAAGTGCCTAATTTATAATGGGATAAGAGCAAGTATCCTTGGTGATATACATACATTTATAGATGTTGAAAGATCCTACTTTTCACCCAGCCACCTATTTTTCCTGTATCGACTCACTGTACCCCTTAAATAAAACACATTAAAAAATGACAATAAAAATGTCAAATCTAGCCCTGCAAATAACAAATTTAGCTTCAAATTTTCTATTGGTATAAATTGGTCAGGATAATGAAAATCCATAATTTATTGAGTGTTTGCTAGAAGCTTGTAGCAATCTTATTTAATCAGCATACCCTCACTCCCCCCAAAAATCTTCAGGTTAGGTGTTGTGTCTATTTTACACTTTCTTTCTTGTTACAAATTTCACATAGATGGCAAGATAGTCAGTTTGGTTACATGTATCATATAAGAACATGAGCATTGAGTGCAGATTTTTAAATAGGTTTTGAAATGCCAAGTATTTTTTTTAAAGCAGCTTTATTGAAACATAATTAGCATATCATAAGTCTGCCCATTTAAGGTATATAATTCAATGGTTTTTAGTGACCATCACCTAATATAATCTTTAAACATTTTTGTCACCCCCAAAATAAATCCTGTACTCTCTAGCAGTTAATTTCTATTTTTTGCCAACCCTTTGAGCACTAAGCAACCACTAATCTATTTTCCATATCTGCAGATTTTTCAATTAGGCACATTTTTTATAAATGAAATCATATAGCACATAGTCTTCTATGACTTATTTTTTCTTCCTCTTAGCTTAATGTTTTTAAGGTTCATCCACATTGTAGTATTTATCAGCACTTCATTTTTTTTTTTTAATGAATAATATGCTATGGTACAGATATACCACATTTTGTTTATCCATTCAATTTGGATTGTTTTCACTTTTTGTCTGCCATAAATAATGCTGTGGATGAACCTTGAGGACATTATGCTAAGTGAAACAAGCCAGTCACAGAAAGACAAATATTGCATGATTTCATTTACATGAAGTATCTATAATATTCAAATTCATAGACTCAAAGTGGTTGTCACGTGCTGGAGGGAAGGGGAAATGGGAGTTACTAATCAATGGGCATAAAGTTTCAGTTAAGCAAGATGAATAAGCCATAGAGATCTGCTGTACAACATTGTTCCTAGAGTGAGGAACAATGTATCATACACTTAACAATTTGTTAAGAGGATAGATCTCTCCTCAAGTGTTTTTACCGAAAAAAAACATATATTCATACAAACATTTTTCTATGACCATTTCTCATGGATGTTTTTGCTGCTGCTGTTGTTTTTTGAGTTGTTAGTCTCACTCTATCGCCCAGGCTGGAGTCCAGTGTCACACTCACGGCCATGCCAGCATCAACCTGCTGAGCTCCAGCGATCCTTCCGCCTCAGCTGTTGTTGTTATTTTTAAACAATATACTAGAATAGTAACAGAGTCAGTAGAGGTGAGATTGTGGGATTGAGTGCATTTGCCAAAGAAAAGACTGATAGGAAAATCTTTGAATGAACCCAGAGAAATTTTGGGCCGTGTATCCTTACCACTAAGATTCTCAGCTTTACTGAGAAATAATGGTTTGTGGGAAGGAGATTCTAGAAAATCTACCATCATGTATAATTAAATATTAGGCCACAGGTTAGACATGTATTTTTCACCTAGAATGATGCCATATAATTTTTATCTATCAGACAAAAATTGCTCAATAACTTAATATGTATTATTACAATATGGTGATTAAGACTGTTAGAACTTCTTGTCATTGGAAATCAGTAGAAGAGTACTATTTTTAAAAATCTTGCTCACAAATTGTGCAAAAAAAAAAATAACCAGTTCAATATAAGCTCACAGTGTCTACTTATATTTATAAAATGCATGAATAAGTCCCTGGATCATTTTGTTGTTGTTGTTGTTGTTGGTAGATTTCAAATAATGAGCATGTAAGAATATTCATCTGTTTCAAATCTTCCCAAGAGTGAAATCAGATAAAAATGTTAATTAAAGGTATCCAAATATGTGGGATATATTGACACATGTACATGCATATGATATGAGACAAAACCACCACATGAAATGATGGGCTTTCATAATTATGGTCTTATGAATCAAGTACAATTAGACTGGCCAAATCTCTTGAATAATGGTTCTGGCTATTTCACTAAAAAGTGCTGTTATTTGCTGTGAAATTACAAATTGTTTTTTAAATTTTCTAACTTGATATTGTCTTATTTGTTCTGAGCTTAGGTATTTTAAGGATTCTTTCTAAGTTTCTATAATATAATGCCATCTACCCCATGTATACATGTTAAAAATAGGTATTATATGTAATAGATCTAATAATGTCTATATATGCTGTAAAACATTTTGTTTGCAGGTTAAATAATTTAGCTATGTAATTTTGCTTTGAGTTCTATTCATGAGTTGTTCAGCATGACATATATTGTGGCTAGAAAAAAGGTAGCACATGTAGATTGGATTATGCATCATCTGCTGATTATTAAATGCCTGAATTGACAATGGCAATGATTTTGAATGGCTCCAGGGCACACGTTTCTACAAAACCAAAGACCTGTGGCCCCAGTTTGACATCTGATATACAAGTCAAAAATCTATAATGAGCACCACACACTGGTTGTGATTCTAGGCTGTAAATATTCCAATGTTCAGGCTAATGAAGGTGAATAACTGCCATGAAGAGGGGGAAAGAAACCATTCTGTTTGTCTTTGGAAATCGTTATATGATATTTTGGCAGCAGGTTTGTCTGCTGTATCAGTTTTTTGGATAATGTTTAACATATTTTACATTTTCTTTCTATGTGTTGACATGATAAGGCTGAGAAATCCTCTAAGTAGAGTTCTGAGAACCTAAAATAATCCAAACTTGGACCCAAATTTTCTACAGATAATGGGAAATGGGGGCAATGCATGCATAAGTCACTGGAGATGTGAGAATTTGCTTTCTCTATATTAATATAATGCACGATCTGCCAGAGATTCATCATCTTGTTTTGTAGAAGAGCCAAAAATTATTTCTGAATTCTCATCCACTCCTCAGTTTTGCATCCTTCTTGATTTTCTCTGGAAATAACTCAATAACTTTAATACTTAATATTAAGTTTTCACATGGTCACATTGGAATTCCGGTCACTTGTAGGGAAGGTATTAGGGTGAATCTTTTATTCTCCAAAGAGCACTTCATGCAATTGCTGCTGTTAGAAATTTAGCTCCTCTGAAAGCCATCACTTGATGTTGCGATAATATTTTAGAAATACAGCCTTTTAAATGTGCCCTTCTTTACTGCCAGGCAAAATATAGCTCCAAGAGCATTTATTTATCAGGGGCATGACTCCAATTCAATTAACAGAAATGTGGTTCTTGCTTTTTTGGAAGTATAATAATATTGCTTTTAATGTTTATAGCATTAATATTACTTTGCAATATTTTAAAGTAGTTTTGGTTTATAACAAAGTTAGAGAAAAATAAAGTATATTTGGGATCTGATGATCTTGGTTCAAGTTTACTAGTCACCACCACTTAATAACTATGTAACTTTTGCAAGCCACTTGGGTTCTCAGAGTGAACGTTGACTTGTTTATCAAATGAAATTAAAATGACCTTTCACAATCTCTCATGACTGTAAACTAGATAACAAGAGATAATGCATGCACAATTCTCAATTTTGCTTGTATAAGCTATATTACAAACTTAGAATAATTTTGCTTCCAATTAATACATATGAAGTTTACAGAATCATGACACTAGAATTATAAATAAAGCCACAACTTCTGCTCTAAAACGATATGTTCATTAGAATTTATTGACCATGTAATATAATTTTGAAAGTTTTATAGATGCTTTAAGGGATTAAATATGAAACACACATATTTGTGCACATGCACGCATGCATGTGTCCTTAACAAGCACATACTCTATAATAATTGCCATGAATAAATTAATCCAGTTACAAGTGAAAGATGACTATTGGTTTAGGATTATACAAAATCTAATATATTTAAGTGCTTCCTTGTGTAGTACTCCCAGACCATATGCACTAGTAAGTATTCAGATAGAGGAACTTTTTGTGAGTAGTAGAGGGTTCAAGTAATGTTGTAGAAATCTTTAAATAATGCAGTGGTTTAAATTTGCAATTTAACCTGGGCCTTTCTATACTTACCTTCCACCATTCACCTCTTGGCATCCTGATCTCAAAGGTCTCTCATCTCAAGGCTGCTCTTTCCTGAAGCATCTTCTGTCTGCCTCAAATATTCTTTCTCAAGAGAGTCATATGACACACTTCCCTACATTACTCAGGTCTCTGTTCTTATGCCTGTTGTGAATGTGACCTTCAAAGACCACCTAAGACCCAGCTCACTCTCTGGTCCTTACCTTCTTCCCTTGTCTTAGCACTGATCACTCCACAAGCATGCACTATGTAGTATTCCATGCATTTGAGGTAGTGTGATAATCTGCAGATCAAGTTACTTAGAATCAGAAAATTTAAGTGAATTCCCAAGGCAGTACATTTGACAACACAGCCAGGATTTAAGCCTCTTTAGACAGACTCCAGATTTTTGTAATTTATTCAACTTTTCTAGGTGATGTCAACGAACAGGCCTGACTTGACTTACTCTCATTCACAAGTAGTTTTCCTAATTTTATATTACTTTTATGTAAGTAAAATCACATCTATGCTAATAATTCCAATTATTTAAAACTAATGTTTGGGAAGAACAGCTCAAAATTTTATCTCACATTTCAACTTTTTCTGTGCCTCCCTATATTGGATTGCTCAAAACTGTCACTTTAGAAGACTAAATGTGTGACTGCAAAGCCGAAAGCCAGGATAAAAAGTTCTAATGTTTTGCTTCAGGAGAGCACTTAAGCAGAAAAACTGAAACTGGAAAAATTCACTTTTTATCTAAGCCTAGATTTTATTTGTAAAAGAATTTCAAGTCTGTTGGAGTGCTGTGAGGATACAGTAAGTTGATAAATGTAGATACTTAGACTAGTTTTTCACAAGCACTATTTACTTGCTAGTATAACAATAAGAGTATATTGCTTTATATTATATGTATTTGATATGTTTTGAAAATAATTTTTATTTTGGGATAACTTGAGATATATATAAAAGTGGCAAAAATAGCAGAGATTTTTCTGTATGTCCATCATCCCATTTCCCTCAAAATACCATGATTAAGGCCAGTGCTCAAGGGGTTATGGGGCCACACCCATCTAGAGTGTAGGCCCACTTCCTGTCAGTGGGAAGTAAACCTTTCTAAAACAAATCTTTTCTTCTTTCACCTCTTTGTGTGTTGCAATTCTTTGCATCATTTGGATCTCTGGTTGCCAGCACACACCTCTGGCACGCTGGCTCCAGCGGTGCTGTACCTCCCCATCCACCCACCCTCACCCTATCCGTACCCTAGCATGTAGACTTGGCTATGAATTATGTGGTTTCAAGATTATATAAAAATCACAGTATGGCATTTTCTCAAAAAATTAAAAACAGAAATTCCATATGATTCAACAATCTCATTAATAAATATATATCCAAAGAAAATAAAATCAGTATGTCAAAGAGATATCTGTACTCCCATGTTTATTGCCACATCATTTACAATAGTCAAAGTATGGAATCAGCCTAAGTATCCATCAATGGATGAATGGATAAAAAGAAATGTGTCATATACACAATGGAATACTATTCAGTCATAAAAGAAAACAAAATACCATTAATTGTGATATCATGAATGAACCCCGACAACATTATGTTAAGTGAAATAAGCCAATCACAGAAAGAACAAATCCTGCATGATCTCACTCATGTAGAATCTAAAAATGTTAACCTTATAACAGCAGAGAATTGAATAATGGTTAGCAGAAACTGGGGAGAGAGCAGGATGGTAAGAAGTCCGTCAATCAGTACAAAGTTATTGTTTGATAGGAGGAACACATTCTGGTTTCTGTTGCCAGTAGCGTGACTATAGCTAATGATAATATATTGTATATTTCAAAAAGGCCAGAAGAAACAATTTTGAATATTCTCATGAAAAAGAAATGACAAGTGTTTGAGGTGAGGGATATGCTAATTATTCTGACTTGATTATTATATAATGGACACATGTCTGGGAACATCACAGTGTACCCCATCAATATGTAGAAATGTCTTGTCCATTAAAACAATGTAAAATTTTGTAAAATCCCACCATAATAAAAAAATGTTTTTCTTATTCTTAATAGCAATAATTGTTAACAAATTCAGTTGGAATATGCTATACTAAAACATACATGCTAAAAAAAAAACACACACACACACACACACACATATATACACATATACATGTATAATTTAGTCTTGAATGTGAATGCATGGTTCCACTTATATGTAAATTTATTCTGCTCTGCCATCCCTGAAAGCAAGATAAACCCTTTTTTTTTCCACCTCAGCATCCCTACTCAATGTGATAACTCCAGGAACAAAGACTTTGGTGATGAGTCACCTTTCCTTAATGAGTAGTAAATATACTTCCTCTTTCCAGGATTTTCTTAATCACATTTTCTTTTCTCTATTTTTATTGTAAGAATATAGTATATAACACATATAACATATAAAATATATGTTAATTAACACTTATGAGCAAAGCTTTTAGTCAACAGTAGGCGATTAGTAGTTAAATTATTGGAGTGTCAAAAGTTATATGCAATGCCGGGCTCGGTGGCTCAGCCTGTAATCCCCCGCCTTTGGGAGGCTGAGGTGAGTGGATTGCCTGAGCCCGCGGGTTCGAGACCCGCCTGGGCAACTTGGCGAGACCTCATCTCTACAATAATCAAAAATTAGCCGGGCGTGGTAGCCAGCGCCTGTAGTTCCAGCTTCTTGGAAGGCTGAGGCGGAAGGATCGCCGGAGCCCAGCAGGTCGAGGCTGCGGTGGCCGGGAGCGGACACTGCACTCCAGTCTGGGCGAGAGAGTGAGACTCCAACTCAAGAATAAAAAATAGGTATATGCAAATTGTTAACTGTATGGGGGTGGGGGGAGTACCCCTAACTTATGTGGTGTTCAGGGTCGACTGTAATAAAGGGTACAGAATGTCAAGTATTGGTCTGATATTTTTTGATGAGTCACAAGCATTATAAGATTTTCTTTGATGGGTTATAAGCATTATAAATTTATTTTATTGTAGCATAAAAATTGGTTGCAAAACTGAACAAGTATCAGAAAATGATCATTACTTTAATTATATCAATAGCACTGAGATGACTGGAGCTCTAATATCCTTAGCCCTAGCTTCAGAAAGTGGTTACGTACAGGGAGAGATAAGCCAAAAAGCCCTCAGGCTATTGCTCACCTATCGCTAGAGCAAGAATATCCCTCAGAGAGAAGCTTGACATTGCCTATGTCCACAGTTCTAGTTTAGGGATTTTGCCTAGGGAGAAGTAGGCCATAAAACAGATAGTTCCAAAAGTTTCCCCAAGCAAATGACTTTATTTGCAATACATTTGGGGAAGTTCAATCTTTCTCAAGTTCAAGCATTCTCAAGAATAAGGGAATTTGTAGTATAAGGCAATTAGGAAAGGATTCCAAATAGAGGTGAAACTGTAGTCTAGCTAAATAGCAGAAGAGAATTGAGGAATAAAACACCATGGGGTAGCTCTCCTAAGGTCAGAAAAAAATGTCAAACACTGACCTCAGAAACATTCTATTCAAAAGAGCCAGACTTTGATTAGATTTCTTTGTAGAGAAATTGTGCCTCAGGTCGTTTTGTTAAAAACAATGGCGTGATCAGCTAGTAATTAGTGGAGTTTAATAGCTGGATATGGTCAGGGAAAGAGAGACAGTAAACTTTACTAAAGTCATTGTCATGCAAGATGACTGTGGGTATTCCCAAAACTGAGCTTCCCCCAAGGAGTAACATTAAAAGTTTAATACTTTGAGGGAAAACTAGACTTTACTAAAATCATCTAAGCAAGTCCCTCAGCAAATAAACAAACCAATAACAATAACATGCTGGCTGGGGAGGCAGTAGTAACTAGAGTTGCTACAGTATATGTCTAAGAGGTACAGTTTCCAACACAAATTTTGAGAAATGTAAAGAAGCAGAGAAGAATGACAATGCTCTAGGAAAAAAAAACAAGCAACAGAAACTGCCTATAAAATTGACCAAATCTCATATTTATCATAAAAATTCTTTAAAATAGTCATTATAAATATGTTCACAAAATTAAAGGAAATTATGTTTAAAGAGTAAAGAAAGTTCTGTGGACAATGTTTCATCAAAAAGAGAATATCCCAGACCAAAAACTATTTGTACCCTTTAAAGCTATTAAAACAAAGAAAAAAATCAAAAAGTGAAAACAAAACAAAAAGAGAATATTAAAACAGATAGGTAGTGTAATAAGTGAAATAACTGGAAATTGTAGAGTTTTTGTTTTGTTTTGTTTTGGCTTTTTTGATTTGGATTCTCACTCCGTCACCCAGGCTGGAGTGCAGTGGCACATTCACAGCCACCATAGCATCGACCTGCTGGGCTCCAGTGATCCTTCCACCTCAGCCTTCCAAATAGCCAGAACTACAGGAGTGCACTGCCATGCCTGGCTAATTATTGACTTATTGTAGAGGCGAGGTCTTGCCAAGTTACCTGGGCTAGTTTTGAACCTGTGGGCTTAGGCAATCCACTCACCTCAGCGTCCCAAAGTGCTGGGATTACATGTAGAGTTAAAACATACAAGAACTGAAATGAAAATTTCACCAGAGGAGTTCAAAATATATCAGAATTGGCAAAGGAGTACATATACTTGAAGGAAGGTTAATAGAAATGATTCAAGTGGAAGAATAAAGAGAAGAAATGAAATATGAAAAACCTTGGATAAATGTGGAATATCATTAAGCACACCAACATAAGTATAACGAAAGTTTCAAACAGGGGAAAAGAAACAAAATCAAGGAAGTAATTTTTGAAAATATCCCAAATTTGTTAAAAAAAAATACCCAACTGTAAGTTATATGCCTAGCAACTCAATAAACTTCAAATAGAATACATGTAGAGATATCCACAACCAGATGCATCACAGTAAAAATGTTGAAAGTCCACTACAAAGAGAAAACCTTGGGAGCAGGAAAACACACACACACACACACACACACACACACACACACACACACACACACAATCATGTACAAGGGAGTCTACAATGCTTACAATCTCCCAAAATGCTTATGTTGAAATACCTACAAAGGTGATGGTATTAAGAGTTGGGGCTTTTTGAAGGTTATTAGGTCATGAAGGTTGAGCCATCATCATTGAGATTAGTTTCCTCATTAAAGACACTCTAGGGAGCTAGCTCGTCTCTTCTACCAGGTGACCCCACAGCAAGAAAATGACATCTCTGAGACAGAAAACAAGTACTCACTAGACACGGAATCTATCCATGTCTAGATCTTGAACCTCCCAGTCTCCAGAACTGTGATAAATAAATTCCTACTGTGTATAAGCTAATCATGTTATGGCATTTTTATTATAGTGGCCTAAACAGATTGAGACAGAAATCAAATATTTAGAGCTGACATCTCAGCATAAATGATGGGGTTCAGAATAACATATTTAAAATGTTCAATCAACAACAAGAACAGCAAAAGCAAAACTAAAATTCTATATTTGGCACATTTTCTTTTATTTTTCTTTTGAGACTGCGTCTCACTCTGTCCCCCAGGTTGGAGTACAGTGACTGGCAGAATCCCAGCTCACAGCAACCTTGCTGGGCTCAGCAATTCTCTCACTCTAGCCTCCCCAGTAGCTGGGACATCAGGCACACACCACCAGGCCCAGTTAATTTTCATTTTTCAAAAATAAAGGTAGAATGCAGACTTTTCAAGATAAACAAAAGCAGAGAGAATTTTTTGCTAGATGATCTATATTTCAAGAAATACTAAAATAAGTTATTCAGCTTGAAAACAGTTAATGCTAGACATTAATTTATCCACGCCAGTAAAGGTAATTATATAATTTTGTCAATATGAAGGTATATTTCCTCCTAGCTTGTCCTAACTGATTTAATAAGCAATTGTATAAGCAACTTCTAAATGTCTGAAGCATATGCAATTATTTTTAAAAACAACTAAGAGAAGCAGTGAAAAAAATTACATGTAAAATATACTATTGTGCTTACAATATAGAAATGCAATATATGTGTAATAAATATACCAATAGTATCACAAAAGAAGTTAGACCAAAGCTGTATCAGCTTAATAAAATGCACACAGATGGTAAAGTCATAATTTTAACAATGCATTGCTGCAAGTGTAACATTAAGTGGCTGATATGCATAACAATAATACAACAAAAATAGAGAAGAGAAAATAGAATTGGATAAAATTTATATTTCTATATATCATAGGAATTAAGTTAGTACTCATATAAAATTGAATCCAATAAATTATATTATATATATTAAACCATAGCACAACTACAAAAAAAAAAAACACAACAGTAAAATACCATTAAAGAAATACAAATGCTAACATATCTGCTTAATAAAAGAGAAGGCAAAACATAGGAACAGAGAAGCAAAAAATACATGAGACACATAGAAAAACAAAAAGTAAAATGGCAGGCATAAATTCAGCTGCATTAATAGAAATAATAATAATAATAACAACAGCAAAATGTGAATAGATTATACAATCTAAACAAAAGGTGAAGATTACCAGACTGAGTTAAACTATGTTGATACAGGAGGTACAATTTAGATTTAATGATACAATTAGATTAAAAGCATACAGATGGAAAAAGATATATCATAAAAACAGGAACCAAAATAAGCTGGAGTTGCTATAATGATATCAGACAAAATAGACTTTAAATAGCAAAATATCTACTAGATATAAAGAAAGATATTTCAGACTGATAAAAATGACAATCTATCACGGTTATAGATACAAAATTACTAATGACAAAGACTTAAGTACATGAAGCAAAAATTGACAGAAATGAAAAAAAATACACAATCCAACAATTACTTGAGACTTCAATAACCCACTCTCAATGATGAATTAAATGAATAAAAAAGTAAAAAAATTAAACAACATTATTGAGTAAATTTAACATACATTTATAGAACACTACCTACCATAGAATAGACATTCTTTTCAGTGGCACAAGGAATGTTTTCTACGATAAACTATATATTAGACCACAAAATAAATCTCAGTGAATGTAAAGGGTTAGGAATAATACAAAGTATGTCTTCAATCACAATTAAATAAAATTAGACATTAATAGCAGGAAAAACATCTAAAAAACAAATATGCAAAAATGTAACAACATATTACTAAATTATCAGTAGGTCTAAAAATAAATCAAAAGTGAAATTAGAAAATACTTTGAGATAAATGAATACAATAACAAAACATGCTAAAACTTAGGAGTACTTAGTGGAAAAGTTATAGCAGTAATGCCCCTGTTAAGAAAGAAAATGAATCTCGAAACAGTAAACTGATCTTCCACCTTAAGCCCCTATAAAAAGAAAAGCAAACTTGACCTAACACAAACAGAAGAAGAAAAATAAAAAGATTAAAGCAGAAATTAATAAAATGGAGAATAAATAATTGAGAAATACCAATGAAGTCAAAAGTTGTTTTCTTGAAAGGAAAAATAAGTTGTCAAACATTCAGGTAGGTTAATTGAGAGAGAGAACTAAATTTACTCAAATCAGAAATAAAAATGGGCACATTACTGTGAATCTTACAGAAAAGAAAAAAAAAAGTATTCTAAAGAGCTATTGTAGACAATTGTAAACCAACAATTGGGTAAATTAAATTTAATGGACAAATTTCTAGAAAGGTACTGAAATGGTTATTAGTGACCTAACCAAGGTAACTTCATTGTATAGTAGTTCTTCCATCTTGTTTCCATGTAACTGCTCTAACCACTCCAGTAAACATTATACTGCATTTTGTTGGTAGAACTCCAGGGATTTTCCAGTCACTGGTTGTATCAGGGACATAAAGTTAACTGAAACTCCCTAATGATCAAAAGTTGCCAGTTTATGGTTGCTAATTTGCTAGTTTATGATTGCTAAGTTTCTATGCATCCTTGCAGTTTTTGCCTTTATAAACCTCTTGCTTACTTCCTTTGGGGTCAAGAGTTTCTTTCTGGCATGAGACTCCTCTCAACCGCCAACAATAAAGAACTCAATATTTTGCTTCATTTGGGGGTCAAGAGTTTCTTTCTGGCATGAGACTGCTCTCAACTGCCAACAATAAAGAACTCAATATTTAGCTCTCATTGTGTTGGTGACTCCTTACTCGTGGTGCGGCTACAGCATTTGGAGGCCGCAGTGAGATCACTAAGCGCCAGCTCTCCCCAACTTGGTGAAGAAGTTATAGGGGAGGCACCCCCTGAGATGTTCCAGGGCCCCATAACCTCTCACCCAGCCCTTAAGGAGTTGGAATGGCCACTGGCTTCCCATTGCCTCAAAAATACCTTAGTCTGTCTGCATTCTCCTAGGAGGTGAGAATCTGTTCTGTTTGAGGCCAAATTCTGTTTAAGGGAGTCACGGCATGATGAGGACTTGGACACTATCCATTAGGCCAAGACATTGGCTGAATAGAGTCTCAGTTCAGTTTCTGATTTCAGTTTTGGTTTTCTCACTGGCCTGACGATATGGGGTCACTGGCTTCTTGACCCTCTAGTCCCCTGGACTGTATAGTAAAGAATTTTTCTGTTGGATTTAGTGAGGACTATGGTGTCCGCCTCTTGAAAGACAGGTTCTGGACACTCTGTGAAATTGACTGGCCTTCGTTTAATGTTGAATAGCCCTCAGTGGGTCTCTGGAAGTTCGCATCACTTAGTCTGTCTGGAAGGTCATCATGGGAACTCTTGGCTACCCTGACCAATTTCCCTATATTGGTTAATGATTGAGTTTAGTCCAAAACCCCCTCCATTGTTAAAGGCATGTTATCTTAAAACTCAGGATCCTTCCCATATACTTGTCTCCAAATCTCTTTGTCTTCTCCCATCATGTTCATCTGCCCCTCTGTCTTCTTCTGTTTGGACCCCTTCTAAAGCTCTAATGTATTCAATTTTTATTTCTTCAGACTTTGTCAAAGTGACTGTATTTCCTTGTTAAAGTACAACTATGGATGATTTACAAGGGGATATTTCAACTTATGTTGATAAATTAGAGGCTTTAGTTAATCATACATATAATTTATGGCACTGCTTTCACTTTTCCAGCATTGTTTCTGGGGCAATAGCCTTTTTTCATCATTGTCTGCCTAATAATTTTTGTCTGTGCTCTCACTCAGTGTTTTATTCAATCCAAATAGTATTTGGTTAAGGTCCCACCATTTGCTGTTCACGCCCTTGGAATTAGATAGGTAGGGACATCTCTATGGCCCACCTCAGCAGGAAGCAGTTACAGAAGACTGATCTTCACTCCATTTCCCAGGATCATAAGAATATTTCCAAGAGCAGGAGTGGGAATGAAAGGATATACTGAAAGTGAGAAATATATTTTTAAAATCTTGTTCCTAAACCCTAACACAATAATAAGAAAGTAGAAGCTATGTTTTGGGGAAATACATGCTCTAGGTAAAGATAAACTTTGCCAACTTTGTCTTTCTAGAAACACAGACTCCTTAAGCATGACCAATACCAGCCTATTGTAATTTGCCTTGTTTAGAAACTCAGACTTCTCAAGCATGACCAGTATTGACCCAGGCCCTCACCTTCCTCCACCTTATAATCCACACACTTCTTTTTCACCTACCGTCACTTCTTCTACCTCCCCTTCATCCTCTCTGCCTCTGACTTCTCGCCTCCAATTCTGAATGGATCTAGCCCCTCTCCTTCCCCTTCTGGAAGTGCCCCCTCCGCGGGGGACAGATCAGACTGAGCGACCTTTCTTGGTATATATTCCTTTTTCTATCTCTGATTTGTACAGTTGGAAAACTCAAAATCTGTCATTTTCAGAAAAACCTCAGGTTTTAACCTCCCAGGTAGAATCAATCATGCACACTCATAGTCCCACCTGGGATGGTTGCCAGTAGTTCCTTTTAACCCTATTTGCCTCTGAGGAGCGAGAGTGCATTCTGACCTAGCCTCAACTGCTGGCACAGAGAAAGAAAATAAAGAAATTTTAAATGAAAATTTTCCCTTCTCTCATCCTGAGTGGGATCTCAATACCTCAGCAGGGTCTGGGGCATAAATGCCGATCACCAGACTCTATTAACTTGTTTGAGGGGAGTGGCCCAGAAACCTATCAATCTTTCAAAAATTACTGAGATTCTTCAGGGTCCCGAGGAGTTGTCAGGGGGATTTCTTTAGCATCTTGAAGAGGCATTCCGTACCTATACCCCATTTGGCCTCTTGGCACCCCAAAATGCTCAGGCTATCAATTTGACTTTTGTGGCTCAGGTGGCCCCTGACATCTGAAAAAAGTTACAAAAGCTTGAGGGCTTTGCAGGAATGAATATCTCTCAGCTGCTTGAAGTAGTCCAAAAGGTTTTTAATAAGCATGATGCTGAAAAATAAATAATATCCTTCAGTCTGCATGGAAAAAAAGTCCACCAGGATTGGCACAACATCATCCTCTGGTTGTGGTGAGTCTATTGGTATCAGCTACCCTGGTCCAAGTATGTCAGCACCCTTTGAGTTTGCAGGCATGAAGGGGAATTGCTCCTCATATCAAAAGACTTTTAA
>CAUYQG010140370.1:0-24284 GCA_963574415.1 Tarsius wallacei
GAAAAAGGAAGGAGGAATATGAAAGGAAGCTGGATAGAGAGAAGTTAGAAGAGGGAAAACAGACACATGCACCAACTAATGAATACACAGAGAAACAAAGACAGAAGAAACAAAAAAAGATACAATCATACAAACAAAAGAACCCTTGCATTGATGTACTTGCCCTCAAAATTACCCATACATAAACAGAAAATCTAAAATAAAAAAAAACATTAAAGTAACAGAAATAAAAGAAGTATGAAAATGTAAAACAAAAACAGAAAGAAAGAGAGAGAAAAAACTTGCTCTGTGGACATTTCTGTAACTCCAGGTTCTTTTCCCAAGCAATGCTGCCACTTTTGGAAACTGTTGTGTTAGAGGATGTCTCTTGTCTGCAGCCTGTCCCCTCTGCTCTCAGTGCAGGCTGATAGGGTTGTTTTTAGTGTGGGTCAGACATCCCACAGACCACTGTGGGAGGAGGATGGATCAGATCCAGACTCACTCGACTCCTCTGCTGCTGCAACTGCCATCAAGTCTTCCACTCAGATCAGACTTGTCTGTGCCTGGTTCAGTGTGGGGGAGGGATGTCTGTCTCTCCCAGTCTGAAGGTCGATCCCAGAGGGGTGGGGGATTTGCTTCTGGGTCTCTGGTTGGAGGCTGAACCGAGCTGGGTGGGGCAATTCAGGTCTCTGCCCAGTCCCGAGACAGAGACTATGGCACCAGTTGGAGTCTCCTCACCAGTGGTGAGGCTCTGTTCCAGATATCCATGCCCTGCCTTCTCCACGGTTCCTGCTGTTAGTGTCCGGCCTGTTGCTGCAGGTGATGGCATGGACCAGATGCCAGGTGATGAGGAGCAGTTGTTCTCTGCTATCTCCTCTCAAGAGAGCCCCAAGAGTGGCAGGCAATCCTGCACTAGTTTTTCCCTTTTTTTAAGTGTTAAAAACAGTTTGTTGAGAAATTATTCCTACTTTTCTTTAAGGTCAAGATTCAAAGGGCTAATATCCAATGGTGAGTTTTCTTTCCCCTCAAATTACTAGTGTTTTTGATAGTGTCTATTTTATTTATTATTTTAGTCACTTCCTTGCCCTACACACAGACATTCTTTACTGGACTACAAATGTCTGCAAATTTCATCTTATGAAGGACAAATTGAGGAGGTTGTTCATTAATATCACCATCAACGGTCCCAGAAGCATCATTCTAAGAGACTTCCTTCAGCAGCTCTTCTAACTATCTCCTTAAATCTGGAGTTATGGGGGGAATGTCTCTTATTCTGAATGAACAAATTCTAACAGAAATTCTTGATCTATTCCTATTTCTATTATTATCTATTTTCCTTCCCAGAAATCCACTCTTTAACCATGGAAATGGGCAAGAGAATAGGCCTAAGGATCTATTTACATGGGATATTTTTTCTCATTATTCATCTTAATAAACATACTTGAGCCTATAGCCTGTGAAGCTGCAAACCTTAGTCACTCTAGAAATCTTCCTTCTGCTCATGTTTTGAAAAATGTTTCTTCAACTCATCTCCCAGCAAACAAAAAGTTCTTGCTGTCAAGAAAATTGAGAGAGATGGTGCACTCAAAGTGGTAGTAAGTGGTATGGGTATTTTTTTCTGAAGCTTCTCACTTGCAAGCAGAGAACTTCCAATTTCTTTTTCATCAAAGCAAAGAAACATGGCACATATATAAACTGAGTCAGAAACAACATATGTGGGTCACAGAATGTGTCTCACAAATGAGTAGAATTGTCTTCTCATGGTAGGGAGAGGTGAAGCCAACCATCTGCCCTTGGGCAAAGCAAGAACAAGAAAACTTGTGACTCTCTGCTCTTATCCCTGTTGCCCGGACTGATGACAAGGGGCTGCCACCTCTCTGGGCCTTAATGTCTTCAAGTGCAAGAGGGATGCAAGGCGGTGCTTTCTGTGCAGGAGGCTTTGTGAGAATGGATGAATGGGAGGGGAAGGTGTTTTATTGCTGGTGATATTGTTTGACTTTGAGATCTCTGCTCCTTGCTCAGGAATTTAAAGCTCTCTTCTGCATGAAGGGAGACACTAATCATCTTCTAAATTGAACCTTTTGCTAGTGAGCAGGACATCTTGGCTTTTTCATAACTTTTCCTTCCTTCCTTCCAAAATCTACTCTCTCCCAGAGGCTTTACCATGTTAAAAGTTCTGGTTGGAAAATTTGTGTTTCAATTATAATGCTAACACCAGCTTTCTGTGTGATTCAGCCTTCTAACCTTGACAGTTTTCACAAGGGATTGTTAATATGCGTTTTATCTAGTGTGGAACTAGATAATCAATTTTTGTTTATTTGAGTCCCTGGAAGCATTAATCACTCATTAAGAAATGTGCATGTGAGGACATTTTATAAAATGAAAAGCACTATTCTATGCCCAGGGAAGCTTTTTCTAACTTTTTATTTTTTTAAGGAAGCTAGTATCCAAGAGAAGGCAAATGCTTTCCCTAAGTTCTGACCTCCCACCCCTGAAGTCCTAACCCTTGGTACCTCAGACTGTGGCCTTAATTGAAAATAAGGTCATTGCAGATGTAATTAGTTAAGATGGGGTCATATTGGAGTATTGTGGGCCCTAGTGGCTGAAAATTTGGACACAGAGCAAGGCACACATAGTGGAGTGCCATGTAAAGATTGGACTTCTGCTGCTACAAGCCAAAGAACTACTGGAAGTTGGCAGAGAGGCCTGTGACAGACCCTTCTAGAACCTTCAGAGAGAACATGGCCTAACTTATACCTTAATCTGACTCCTAAACTCCAGAGCTGTGAAACATAAATTTCTGTTGTCCTAAGCCATCTAGTTTGTGGTGTTTTTTGTCATAGCACCAGGAAACCAATATACCTGGTCTGGTCGATTATCATGTGTTTCCTGCCCTGCGTACTTGTTTCCTAGTTCATAGAGGACTCTCTTCCCCCTGTATCCTCACAGAGTGGAAGGGGTGAGGGATCTGTCTGGTCCCTCTTTTCTAAGGAGCTTAATCCCACACATACAGGCTCCATCTTCATGACCTAATCACTTCCCAAATGCTCCACCCCTTCATACAGTCACATTGGGGGCTAAGATTTCAACATATGAACTTGGTCGGGAGGGTTCAATGTTCAGTCTACAACACTGGATAAGGTTTTTGATCCCAAGGGAGGTACATAGATTAAGCATATGCATTCTTACTTGATTAGCATTGTAATATGGTGGTTTTGCATCATTCAGATATAACAGGTATTAAAATTTGACTCTTTTTTTATGGAAACTTCCACTGATTCTCCAGGGACCATCTCTGGAGAAGATTACATGTCTGCTCTATCTACCCAAACAAAATTTCCTTGGTACCGACATGTTCCATTTTTTTCCCATTAGATATTTCTAAGATCTTAAAACCCCAGGTATAATAGCACAGCATTGTTAAGTTTTCCATTTGTGAAATGTAAAATTACAGGTTTATGTTTGTGACCATGAATTCTTTCCAATTCACTTCTTCAGGGATTGAATTGGAGTTGGCTTATGAGAGATCAACCTGCTGTAATCTCTGCTGTAGGAGAAAGGTCTTATATAAGAGCATGAATCCTGAATTTGAGCTATGGGAACTACTTACTATTATTGTGTGACTTGGAGAAAATAGTTCTCCAAGTCCCAGTTTACTTTTCTGTAAAATAGGAATAACAGAGTCTGCCTCATAGGATTGCTGTGAACATTAAATGAAGGAATGCTGAGAAACACTTTATCAGAGAGCCTGGTCTAAAAATGGTCCAATGAAAAACAGCTGTTATTATTATACTTTAAACTCCTTGAGGTTTGAAAAATATCTTTTTTTAAACTAATACTCTGTGGGATTAATGAGGACATGTGTTTATTCCCTATCAAGTAAACCTCTAAGTTGGTCTGGCAGGTACCATTAATCATCAATTAAGTGTCCTCATCAACCCAAAGTCATAAGGGACAAAGTCTCTTTTCTTTTGTTGCTTGGTCACTTTTGGAGTACTATCCATTTGGTACCAGGTGACTCACCACGTTCCAGGACAACCAGCAGGAAGGGGACAAGGAGGAATAGGAATATGCCTTGGAAAATGTCTACATTTCATTGACTGGAACACAGAAAGGTAGCCACATCTAGCTACAAGGGATGCTGGGAAATGCAGCCTTGATCCCAAGAAGCTGGCAAAACACATGTGTTCTATTACTTGCTGAGAGAAGGGGAAGATGGAATTCAGGGTAACTGCCTGTATCCATTTCAACTGTACATCAGCACCTAGAGGGCAATCAATAACATATGGTTAATACATTGTTATATTTGTTACTGTTATGATGATGATTAATATCTGAGATTGGCAGACTGTCTCCTGTCTTAAACAACTAGAAAACAATTTTATACCATCAATTAAAAATGCTTAGCATCATTGTATTTTTTTTTTAAATTACCACTTTTCATTGCAATTTATTTTACAAATACATGAAAATTATTATTTCCGGTTTCTAGATGTTTGTGCCGTGATTTATATTGTTAGAAGATTGATTGAGCTATGAGATATCCTCCCAAGACATTGTTTACCGGAACACAGGAAACTTTAAAACGTGTTAACATGAGGCAACCCCTTCGGGTTCTCTCCCACTGTGAGAGCTTTTCTGCCCTCTCAATAAATTCTGCTTTCTCAAAAAAATATGTGTTAACATTACTATTGTTTTTCCAAACTGTGGCTACTACGGTGCTGCATAATTTAAAAATACTATAAGAGGGGCATACCTCATTAACAAAGGTGCGTGCATAATCATTGTTTGTATACCTAACCCTGAATTGTACCCCATATCTTTGTAATAAAAAATGATGTGATTTGAGGAAGCAATTTAGTATTCCTCAGTGTAATTGCTGCACATGTTTTCTTCTCTTCCTCAGACTGCAAAATTTTAAGACAGGAGAAAGTGAAATGAGGAATCATCCATGACAGACGAGGAAGCATTCTGAACCTGGTCTTCCATGTGACTCTCTTGTCAACTCTGATTTCTTAAATGACCAGAAAAGATACTTTGTGGGAAAAAAAATGTGTGTCTGGAAAATGAGCTCATGTTCCTATATAATATATAGTAGTTTTCATTTTTATCATCAATGCAAAATCTGATTAATATGCTAAATTATTAATGGTTTCTCTCTATATTTATTAAATTGTTTAAATTTTAAAGATGAAGCACCATTTAAATGGAGAAATAAATTACTGAATGTGAAAACATCTATAACAAGGTAACTGAATTGCTTATCTGCCAAAGACACATGTCAAAAATGAAAAAAACATATCAAAACAATGAACTCACCTGTCAGATGAATATTTTTGATAAGCTGCAAGGTGCTAAAAGAAAATTTGGACAATTTTTAGCTTTGGTCGAGTTTGTGCATTTAATCTCCCTTTTATTTGTTGTTGAGAAACGTAATTTTCCTGTATGAGCAATTGCATGGTTGTAGTATTAAACTGAATTTAGAATTGCCAATAGTTAAAGAACAACAACAAAAAGAGTGAAATCAATCTATAACAGCAGAGATAGAGAGAAAAGGAAAAATTCTCTGCTCCTGTCTGAAGCTGGATCAAAGTTGTGTGACTCTTGGGACCCTATTACAACAAAGTCAGCGGTAGACATACTAGTCTGGGGATGTTTTAAATGAGGACAGTGGGCTGAACAAGAAGCCCTAAGCTAAAAGAGGTTGTGTTATTCTGCCTGGGACAGATGCTGAGATGTCTTAGGACTTAGAAGTATCTGGTGGGAAAGATGGGATTTGTCTGTGCTAAGGAAATTTTGTTTGGGTAGATACAGTAGAAATAGTAGCTTCTTCTCCAGAAAAGGGTCTTTTATGGAAGTTTTCATAAGATAAGGAGCCAATTTTAACAGGTGTTATGCCTGGGGGAGGCAAAACCACCCTACAGCACTGCTCATTAAATGAGAATATGTATGCGTAATCTGTGTACCTCTCTTGGGATTGAAAACCTTAGCTAATGCTATAGCTTGAATGTTTGTGTTCTCCCCAAATTTATATGTTGAAATCTTAATTCATAATGTGATGCTATGGGTGGTGGGATATTTGGGGATTGATTAGGTTATGAGGAAGGAGCCCACTTGAATGAGATTAGTATCCTAAAAGGGACCCCAGAGAGCCACCTTATCGCTTCTGCCATGTGAAAACAGAGGGAGAAGAGAGCCATCTATGAACCAGGAAGCAGGTCCTCACCAGACACTGAATCTGAAAGAGCCTTGATCTTGCACTTCTCAGCCTCCAGAATTGTGAGAAATACATGTTTGTTATTTACCAGCCACCTAGTCTATAATATTTTGTTATGGAAGTCCAAACAGACTAAGACAGTAGTGACCTTGAGGGAGGAGGAACAATGTTCAGTGGGGGAGAGAGCCAGACCTAAATGGAGGAACATTTTATTTATATCAAGTTTGTAACATTTTGATTAATTTAATTAATATAATTATTTTTCAAATTTTACACTGAGACTACACTATTGTAAAGATATTGTAAAGACTGTGTATGTGGGACTATATTAAGTAGAATAATAGTAACTGGCATACCACAGACATTTCCAAATCTCGATGGATTGACATGAAATAATTGCTCCCTGTTTACTCCTGGCTAAGGGTGGTTCTTCCTGGTGGTGTTTCCAGCCCAGCTCTTTCCATTTTATATGTGTTGTATTATGAATGGGGCAGAGGAAACACAGACAGTCTCAATTCCTATACACCTTGGCTCAGAAGTGACATGTCACTGCTGCTCACACCCCATTGGTGACAAGTAATCATACGACTAGGTGACAACTCTTCTAGATACCAGTGAGTGGCAGATGTTGTCCTCGGATGGATAGCTGCTTTCCTGTGACAACTCTGCATGTTGGAAGAGGGAGTAACACATTTGTGATGGATCACAACATCTCTGTGTCAGCAAGCATGAGCTATAAACCCGGGGGCTTCCTAGTCCTCATCCAGGGGACGGGAAAAGTTCATCCCCCTGCGCAGATAGAAGGTGAAAGAAGAAACAAAAACAGGATTGTTTCTAGATCACTTCCCTTAAAGCCTGGTGGTTCGATGCAGTGACTATTTATGGTGTAGGCCTCCAGTAGGAATACAAGATAACACAGAGAGCCATGGGAGACATTGAACCCGCACTTGAGAGGATCAAGGCAAATTAAATGTCATCTAAACAGAGACCTTAGAGTTGAGGAGGAGCTGGCCAGACACCAATGGGGTTGGGGAATATCCAGGCAAGCACAACACTCCAGGAAAAAGCCCCAGAGGGGGGAGAGCATGATGCATCCTGGGGACTAGATGAATGCATCTAGTGTAGGGTGTGTAGGTTAAAGGGGATGGGCTGAAATTGGCAGCTGCCAAATGATGACACACCTTGTCACCCCAGGGGGCATTTGGGTTTTTAACCCAAGGATGATAATGAGCCATTAGAAAGTCTTCAGGAGGAAGTGGAGTAATTAGATTTACATTTCAGGAAGATCCCTTTGGCTGCAGGGAGAAGGCTCTGGGGGACCAGGACTGAAGGGGACAGCACTGGTGACCTGGGAGCTAGGAGACTGTGGTAAAGGAAGGCAGATGTCGGGGAGTGGAGACAAGTGAACAGATATGAAAGATGATTAGGAGGTGATACCTCACATTGCTGTATCTTAACGCCATGCTAAAGTCCTACCTGCTCCAGGAAGTTTCCCTGGGTGCTCTGTCCTTGAGCTCACACAGCAGTTAGCATCTGTATCAAATAACTTAATCTTTAATTACATATTCCATAAATAAACAACCCCCAAACTATATGGAGTGAAAGACAACATAGCTCTATAAAAATAAAAAGCAAACATCATATATTTAAGACACAATCGATGGTAAGATGGTTTCTAAATTAACTGTGAAAAAATGTCATACAAGAATTTATGAAAAGCCCAAAGTCACTACTTTTTTCTGTCTTTTGAATTTCTTTCTCCAGTGAGCTCGTGCATTCTTTGAGCACAGATCATGATTTATACTTCTGTAAACACCAGGGGGCCTATCTTTGAATCAGTTATACAGTAAGAGGTAAATGCATGCATTGAAATGAACTGAACTACAAAATGTCAGACCATTTGAAGAAGAGATCAAAAGTTCCAGTGGATTATGTGATGGTTTCATCTTTTAAGTGAGGAAATTGGACATTTGGGAGAGAAAGTACAGAGAAAAACTTATAAAACTTCATCATACTTTTATAGATCAAAGTTACGCATTACATAATTTAAAGATTCAAATATTTCAACTAGACTTGTTACAAATCAAAACAAAACAAAAACAAAACAGTTCTCTACCATTTGTCCATTTCCCTTGAGCTAGAGGTAACCATTTTAAACTATTTTGATAGATTTTTTTTTTTTTGCATTTAGCTCTATAATTCTAGAGCTAATTTTTTTAAATTTAAATGTTCTTTTTCAGTTTTGGTTTTCCTTGACTTCCTGCTGAACGTGAAAACCCAGTTCCAATGCAGCTTTAATTCTCTCTTCTGACACACTCAAATATATTCACCCTTTGTGCCCGATCACTGTCAAATTATAATACTATCTAAGTTAGATCAGTGTCATTTTAATATTTTTTAGGATGGTGAAACATGATTCATATGTAGACATGTAGATTGCAGGATTTCGTTTCTCTTTTTTGTAGTTTTAGTTTTACCTGGAGTTAATCATTATCTTGTTGTTATATTTTATTTTATTATTTAATAAACTCATCACTAACTCAATTCCATACTCCCTTCCAATCGTCTAAATCCCCCAACAATATGTTTCATCATTTTTATTCTCTTGTTGACAATCTCTCTTAGAGTCTTCTGACCTGCTTCAACATGGACAAATTTCTGTTTACATCTAGTGAACAGCTCTCATTATTGAATCGTTTACCAATGTCCTAAGGATTCTACTTGTCTCTGTTGGTGTTAGTCTTCCTCTTTCTTGATTTACTTGTAAATTTTAGTGGGGTGCATCATTACTGGTTTCTCTCACAACCTAGAACATATGAAAATATCTTTGTTTTGCTGTCATACTTTAATTTGTCTAGGCATACAATTCTAGGTTAGAAATACTTTTTTATTTTTTAGAATTTTGAAGACATGTATGCACTGCCTTCTAACTTCCTGGGCTGTTGTCGAGAAATTTGAAGCTCTTTTGGAATAAATCTAAGATTAGGAAACAGAAGCTCTTGGCCAGTTTTTCAATCCCAGCATTACTGGCACTTTGGGCTGGATAATTCTGTGTTGTAGGAACTGTGTGTGGCAAAGTGCGGACCAGCATTCCTGGACTTGTCTACTAGCTACCTGTAGCGTCTCCTGTTCCAGCATGATAACAATGCCTCCAGACACTGTCCTTGGGGAAGGCGTGGGGGGAACTCACTTCCAGTTTAAAACTACTGCACTCGATTTCAGTCCAGATTTAGCCCTAGGTTAGCTGTTTGAGGGCAAGTTGTTGAGTGTCAGAATTTATGTCTGGAAATGGAGTTAATGACCCCTGCCTTGCCTACACTAAAGAAGAGTTGTAGAAATCATGTAAGTTAATGGATGTAAAAAAGTGACTTCATTTATTAAAGTGTTACATATTCAGAAAGCCACATATATTCTAGGATACTGGAAACTAGTCATATCTGGTTTGAATTGTATCCACAGGCCCTAACAGAATACTTAGCAGGTGATAGGATTTCAACAAATACTTGTTTAGTGAATAAGTGGATGTATTTATATGCATTGTCCAAACAAAGCTGTCATGTAAAATATATACATTTTTATTGTGTATGTGTATCTGAGTGTGCTGTTCAGAATAATACTATTTGCTATGACAAATTACTCTAAAAATGCAAAATGGCTCAAACACAATAGAAGTTTATTTCTCATTGCTAGAAATCTCCAAATGGTTTCTCTGAATCATCATAGAATCTCTGCTAAGCAGTGATTAGTTCTAAATATGACTTTTCCAACTTCAACATATGGCTTCCCAAATGGACATGACAACCACTGACAAGATGGCAACCAAGGAAAGAGCAATTAGAGAAAACTCAGCTACATCTTAAGACGCATCAACACGTGTGGCTTCTGCTGATATTTCCTGGGTAGGATCTAGTTACAAGATCTGTCTAGATTCTGGGAAGTGGGATATGATACTGCGGACTGTAGTCATGGTTGTGGGTTGTGCCTCTGTTACCTTCCAGCAAGTGTACTGGAAAAGTCAACTTGATGAACAGGTGGCCATGTCCATGACCATGTATATGTTTTTACCAATCCTAGCTTAGATTCAAACTCTGCTTAGAACATTCTGTGCCTGTGTTAATGTCTGTGTGTGTGTGTGTGTGTGTGTGGAGAGAAAGAGAGAGAGAGAGAGAGAGGAGGAAAAGAGACAGAGACAGAGAGAGTTTTCAGTAACTGAATTTCATTTCCATAGTGAGCCCATACATGATTGAAACTTAATCAGAGCTCTTGCTACAATTGACTCAATCTGGATGGCTACTACTCGAGCCCATGATGAAGAACAATTTATAGAAAATCAATAATAATGGCCAGTTAACTGTTTCTGAGCTTTGAACTAAAATGGAAATGTAGTAATATGTTTATACAATCTCAAGTAATGTCAATATTGAAAATCAACCAGCAAAGGGAGGTCAAAATTCCTTTGGCTTCTACTAAAATAATGGGTGATTGCAGTCTCGTTATGCAAATAATTCTGACCTCTCAGAGGACTATGTGCAATGAATTGAGAATAAAAAAAGAATAGCACCAAATGTGGCAGGCAATTCTTGTTTATTTGTTTCTCCTTGTGACTTTCTAGCACCAATTCCTCTTTCCCAACAATACCCTATTTATTTAAATTAGAATTACTGTTTCCACATTAGGCATTATCTATTCTGGTTGTCACATAAGTCAAGTTAAACCAATTAGACATCTCTTTTTAAATGAGGAACCCATAATTGAAAAGCGCCTGTGTTAAATTTTATTCAAAATATGACTTGTTTTCTAATCCCTTTGTATTAAAGGAGCACTGATAAGGTTCCCACTCTATCTTCCTGGGCTGCCTTGGGCCACCATTCCTAGGCCAATATTGAGCATTTCACTAATTCCATAAACCACCCCCATCTTAATCTCTGTCCAACAAATCACCTGGTACTTAAGTTTTTGCCAAACTGATTTCTTTTTGCTTGCAGAGAAAGAATTCAAGCCCTCATACCCACATATTTAAAAATATTTTTTTACTTAATAATATATTTATTGGGTACTAATTAGCACCCAGAGTTCAGCTGGGTACTCTGAAAGAAGTGTAGAATCCCTACCCTCAAACCTTCAAGAAATCTCCAAATAATCCAAGGATCTGGATTGGGAAAGTTTCAATAAAGAAAAAGAAGGAGAAAGAAATTTGTTCCACAATATGAAAAATGTTCGATATGTCTTTATACTTTGAAACAATGTAAGAATCATGTTGGCATTATAAACACACACACACACACACACACTTAGAGCAATGAATTAGTATGTATATAGAGAAGATAAAGGGAAGGAACAACATACCATTAACACATAAATTTATATTTATAAAGTGGGAAGGGACAATTTTGCTTTTGCTGTCCCTACAGCATCTTTTAAAAAATGGTCCAACACAAAAACAAGAAAAGCCAATCATCTTTACTCTCTGTTAATGTCTCCATTAATGCAGTGACTGCTCACACACAATCAACCACAAGATGCATGAGATAATCAAGATCTAAAAGCAGGATAGAACTTGAATGTATATGTTAATGGAAGCCAAATTCTTCTGTAAAGTCACTGAAGGTATTACAATCAGGAAATTCACATTAGATGCAAAAGGCAAGAGTATCATCCTGCCCTTTCATTTCTCAAATGCAAGGTTCGATTCTGGAGTTGATGGGACCAGCTGCTTCCTCAGTTGCAGTCTTAGTATACATCTGATAGCAGCAGAAATGCTTCATGGGAATGCTGGTTGTCCTGGTCGTGGAGTGCAGTGGACGGCAGCAGGACAGTCCAGCCCCATTCCACAGTGGTTTCTCAGATAGAGCAATTGAATGGGTCACCTTTGTGAGAGTGGGAGGATGTGGAGTGAAGAGGGGCATGTCAGCCTGCCACTGCTGAAGGACTTGAAGGACACTCCAATTGTAAGACTTTCAGTGACTTCACAGATGAATTTGGCTTCCACTAACAGACACATCCAAGCACTATCCAGTTTCAGATATCGATTATCTCATGAGTCTTGTGGTTGATCATGTGTAAACAGTCACTGCATTAATGGAGACATTAACAGAGATGTCTGGCTCCTCTTGTTTTTGTGTTGAACTCTAAAAACTAGAAGAGGCAGAAAGCAATTGTCACGTGATTGTCAAAAAGGGGCAAATGTAAACTGGGGTTTTGAAATATTATCATCCATATTATATGTGTTAGTTTTTCCATATCTTGTGTCCTTAGAAAATAAAGACCTGTATACACACATACACACACACACACACACACACACACACACACACACACACACACAGCGCTTTATATATTTTCTACTTATGATAAAATTAAATTAATTTTAACTTGAGGGATTTATGATGCATATAATGTTCATAACTATCACTGGTTGGTAGGTTAAAATTTTGAATTTGGTAAGTAAAGTAGAATAACTTTCAAATTCTTATGTGCAGGAAGGAAGAGACTGGCCCACCAGTTAAACCCTAGAACAAATATTCATGCTATGACCATTCATGCTAGGCGTTAACCTACTCAGGTGTATCTCGAGTCAACTTTGGTATGTGTAAGCAATGATGGAGACAATCCAGCAAGAGTCTCTCTCTCTCTCTATCTCTTTAAACCATGTTTTTAAAGTGATTCATTATTGGAAAATGACCTCCATCCAAGGTCATTTATTCTGCTTCCTCTTCAAGTGGTTAGGGTTTACACTCCACAAGCCATGCCGCTGTGCTCTCCCCATTTCCTGATGCTACTTTCTTCGAGGGCATGTTAGACAGTCACGGTTTAATCATAAAATGAACCTAATTAATTACTTCAGGAAATCTTTGCTGAGCACTGAATATATCGAGGCCTTATTTCAAAGATTGAGGAGACACAAATGGATAACATTGTCCCTGCTCTCAAGAAGCGGTTAGTCTACTGGAAAAGATCTGCAGTTGTGTAATACTGATCTTGAGGGACCTCATGTGCTTAGATCATAAGTGCCCAGGCTCTGATGCCAAATTCCAGCCCTGTGCTGCACTGACTGTGTGATCCCAGGCCAGTCATTTAACCTCTCTCTAAGCATCAATTTATATATGTGTGAGATGGGTGCACTAACAGTAGCGATTACATCAGGTGGTATATACACAGCATAGTCAGGCTCATATTGAGTGCTTTAGTTATGATTCCTATTCTTCCAGGGGACACACAACCTTAGCTTAGTGATCCACAAAGGAGTGTGAGTAGATCACACTCTCTGGAGGATTCATATATGTCTTAGCATATATGTCCCTTCACTCTTACAAAATCCTTAAATAATAAGATAGGTTTGGCAAGACCTTGTGGTTTTTAGACTAAGTATTAGAATCTATTTCCCAAAGTGTCTTTTTTCATTTACACCATAATTTTACTGCATAAATGAAGTTATTCTTTTAATATATAGCTATACTTAATATGGTAATAATATAAACTAACAGAGTTTTGTGTCCATGTTTCATAATGGAAAAAAGATAAATAATATGTGATTCCTGTTTTTTCATTAAATCTTTATGCAATTATATAAACTTAATAATAAGTTTTGCAATATATTGGTAATCTTGGCCCCAAATAATTAACAAATAGCTAAATATAGAGAGTATCAATATATTCATTTCTGGTAAGCCATTAATAAGAATTTATTGACTATTTTATGCCAGGCACTGTCTTCACAGAATTTGCTTTCTCTTGTATCTTTGTGCTTCATAAAGTTTATGAAATACAATTATACCTATGGATGGAAATGAAACAAGTTTGACTCCCTAAGTGAGGACTGTTTTGAAAGAAATGGAAAAAATGTTAGTATGCTGAGGAAATACGAAGACCAGAAATAATCTGTCCAGAGTTTATTTTTATTATTTTTACTGTGTATATTTATGGTATACAATTTGATGCTTTGATATACTCATACAGAGTGAAATGGTTACTACAGTCAACCAGATTAACATATCCATTATCTCACATGGTTACCTTTTTATGTGTGGTAAGAGCCCCTAAAATCTATTCTCTTAGCAAACATCTCTAATGCAATACCATAAAAACCTTGTTTCCATAATACAATCCAGAGAAGGCTGCACTCAACATACTTGATGGACTCATAAAGAACACAGCATGGTTCACCCCGAGAATGGTATGAAAAGAGGAAGCCTGCCCCACCTCATCCCAAGCTGCATGGGGGAGGTGGAATAGACTATCAAGGCATGTAAATGTTTTGGCAAAGAAAGCGTGAATCACATAAAAATATTTCTAAACAGCAGTCTAAATCCTGTTGGACAAAAGTCTTTAGAAATAAAGTTAGTGGTGGAAATTCTCTACTTGGTTGCTGACCAAGGGAAACCGATTTGGAGTAACTTGGAGGGATCTATCCTTTGGCAGAGGGTCGTTTGCATGGGGGTAAGACTGTCCTTGGAAGCTAGGAGACACAGTTATCAGGCTAAAGGAAACAACGGGTACCTCTGTCTCATCACATGCAAAGCCCCTGGCAATATGTGCCCGAGATTAGGCTGATTATATCCCAGTGGTCCCCTTGGCTTCCGTGTATGGAATGCAGCAGAGTATTTTTAGACTGAGTCTGAAGAACTCATGTTGATCTAATCAAAATGATATCTAGTCCTTACATTTGCTGGTGCTTTCCATCTAAGGTGCTCTTACAGAGGATGGAGCATACAGAGATGACACCAGGAAGGAGGAGGAACACGTGGCTTCCTAGTCAGGTGGTGTCATTTTTTCCCTTCTTGCTGTCTGTAACTCTCAGAGGTCATGAAGTCCAAAGAGACCCTTGTAAGTAGTCTCATTTTCCATACTAATCTGCATTCAATGAGGACTGCTGACATGAACAACAGCAACAAAAGATTTTTTGAAATATGCATTTCTCTTATGAACTAGATCCATCTAATGCCCAAATATGCTTTTTTTGTTGATTTTGCTTTCAGTTCAATTAGTGTTCCTAGCCTCTGGCTGCACAATACAATGAATACTCTTAGGAGCTTTAAAGAGTAATCATGCCCAGGATTTTCTCCCCAAGATTCTGATTCAATTGTTCTGAGATGAAACCCAATCGATGGTATTACTAAAAAGCTTCCTGGGTGATTAGAATGTGCAACCAGAGCTGAGAATCACTGGCTGGCTAAGTGTTGAAATATTTGCAAGGAAGATTCATTGTTTGGATTGGAATGTGTGTTAGGGACGTCTCTCGTCCTGAAACACTGGGGAGGATTTCTTCCGTGTTAAAGTATGACAATGACAACAACTCAAGATACACTCCGCAGTGACTATATGTTATGGGCATGCATGTGTCACCTCTGATGACTGGTGGTGGAAGATTCTTCACAGTTAGGATCTGGGGGAATGTATTTCTTTTCTTTCTTTTTCTTTTTTTGAGTCGGAGTCTCACTTCGTCACCCAGACTGGAGTGCAGTGGCCGCTCCCGGTCACCGCAGCCTCGACCTGCTGGGCTCCAGCGATCCTTCCGCCTCAGCCTTCCAAGTAGCCAGAACTACAGGCGCACGCTACCACGCCCGGCTAATTTTTTGATTTTTATTGTAGAGATGAGGTCTCGCTTGCCCAGGCGGGTCACGAACTTTTTTTTATTTTTCAAAGCAGGATTTATTGAGAGGATGGAAAGCTCCTACAATGGAAGGGGACCTGAAGGGATTGCCTGGGATGTATTTCTAATGATAAAATAAATGTTCTTTTTTTTTTTTTTTTTTTTTTTTGAGTCAGAGTCTCACGGCATCGCCCAGACTGGAGTGCAGTGGCCGCTCCCGGCCACCGCAACTTCGACCTGCTGGGCTCCGGCGATCCTTCCGCCTCAGCCTTCCGAGTAGCCGGAACTACAGGCGCACGCTACCACGCCCTGCTAATTTTTTGATTTATTGTAGAGATGAGGTCTCGCCTGCCCAGGCGGGTCTCGAACCCGCGGGCTCAGGCAATCCACTCACCTCAGTCTCCCAAGGCGCGGGATTACAGGCTGAGCCACCGAGCCCGGCTAAAATTAATGTTCTAATGTCAAAGTCAAGTCATGGCATAGGTGAGTGAATTACAACTCTGGGTTAAGTTTAGAAGTGGGCAAAATAAGGCAGATTTGTGGAGCATCAATTTCCCAGTTTTCTGGACTGGAGTTATTCTGGAAGACCATGGAGAGATAACAAATACTTCCTGACTTAGGAGGATGCCTGTCTTAGGATTGCTCTAATGTCTTGTGGCCAAGATGCAGTAACCTGTGATGCTCACCATGAAAGAGTTATGACTTTTAAGAAAAATTGTGGTGATTTTAAAAACATCCATCAGACTTGCCCTTAAGTGTTTTAATGGTGTCTTTACTGGGATGGTATTCACATAACAAAAAGTTCATCCTTTTTAAAGTGTGTGATTTAGTTGTTTATAGTACATTCACAAAATTGTTCAACCATCACCACTCTTTAACTCCATATTATTTTTCTTAGCCCATTAGCACTCTCCTCCCTTTATTTCCCAACCTTTGGCCCCTTGCAACCATGCTGGTCTGTATTTATTGATATGGTCATTACAGAGGTTTCATACAAATGGAATCATATGACATATGGCCTTTTGCATCTGGCTTCTCTCACTTAGTATAATGTTTCCAAGATTCCTCTATGTTCTTTCATGAATAAATATTCTGCTTCATTTTGTGGTATAGTAATAGTTCATTGCTTAGATAACCACATTTTGTTTAACAATACATCATTTGAGGGACATTTGGTTCTACTTTTTGGTATCATGAGTAATGCTGATGTGGACAATTGTGTACACATCTTTGTGTGAACATATGTTTTCATTTCTATAGGGTAGATATTTAGAAGTGGAATTTCTGTGTTATTAGGTATCTTTAAGTTTAACTTTTAAAGGAATTGCTAAAATGTTTTCTAAAGCAATTGTGAAATTTTACATTTCCACCACCAATATATAAGGGTTCCAGGTTTTTCATATCCTTACCAATACACTGTATTGTCCAACTTTGAATTGTAGTAATCCTAATGGGTTTGGGATGATAGCTCACTGTGATTATGATTTGCTTTCCCTAATGATAAACAATGTTGAACATACTTTCATGTGATTATTGGTCATTTTAGTACCTTTGTAAGAAAAATGTCTATTAAATTTTAGCCCACTTTTTGTCTTTTGATTGTTGAGTAGTGAAAGTTCTTTACATATGCTTGGTATAGGTCCCTTGTCAAATATAGAATTTTCAAATATTTTCTCTCATTATTTTCTCCTAATAGCAAAATTTCCACTCACATGAATCTCTGAACAGTTTTTTAATGTCTTGCTACTAATATGAATGGACCTTCAAGCATTGCCTGAAAGTTCAGAAAAGACTACAACAGAAAATATAGAGGGGCCATTATCAACCAAAAAAAATAAAAAATAAAAAATAAAAAAGGAAAGAAAGAAATGGGGGGGGGGGAAACAGAAAATTCCAAGACAGGGCAATACAAATAATACATAATTAGTAAAATAAAAGAAGACATGGAATCCTTAAATAAAAAGTTATAAAACAGAAATATTAGGAGAACCGATAACTTTTGGAAATAGTGAATGAAGACGATTTTTTATTCTTGGCATAATATCTGGTTCTGAAAGTAGAAATTTCAGGATGCTCTTCACCTTGATTTTCCAAAAAATAAATTTTGTGTTGTAGGCTATTACCAGGTAGAATGTGTCTCTTCCTCATGAACTGTCTCCTTTTTTTTCTATAGGACAAAAGGACTCCCCATTCCAAAAGATGGAAACACTTAAATAAGTCTTGGGGACACCAGTGGGACCCAGGAACCTGTGGTAACAGGTGTGACAACTGCTAAGCTGCTCCTGACCTATTGGGATTTTTTAAAACTTAACCAATGAGATAAGGCTACTTAAGTTCCTCTCTGTCTCTGTCTGTACCTCCTGTCTTCTTTGTTCACCTTGAACTTGGGAATAAACATATGATTAATGTATTGGACTGCCCATTTTTGTCTGTACACACTGCACAAGAATCAAGTTCCATGAAGGCAGGGGTTCCTCCATTTTGCTGACTGCTATATTTTCATTGCCTTTCAGCTAATATGTGCTCAATAAATAAGTGCTGAATGACTGTATCAATGAATAAGCACCTATCTTTCTATCTGAAGGGGTCTTTTTGCTCTATGCGGATGGGGCAGAGGTTAAATGGATATGAGTGAGGCAGGTGGTGTCCATTGCCCAGGTCCTCTCCCGGCTGGTAAACTACATGCACAGGAAATCGCAGGTGATGGAGGCTGTTCTGGAAATTCCGTGAGTCACGGGAGCTCCTCTCCATTCAGGTGCATTGCTCATGGTTTGTTAAGCATCTCCACTTGTTGCACCACCCCCTTCCCAGATGACTGTGGTTTAAGAAGCTTCTCTCCTGCTTCAGGTGGATGGAGATTTGCATTCATCCCTCTTCATTCTAAGCTTTACATCATGGGTGGGGGTGAGGAAGAGAATAATTGCTAGAGCGAGTTCTTTCAATCTGTTTATAATTCATCTCTCAGCCAGGGAGCAGCATCCGTGTCAGCTGAGCAGGCAGACGTTCCCTGCCCTGGCGTCTGGAGGAAAGACGGGCGCCAAGGTGAAGCGTGAGAGCATCTTTCCTCCCTCCCCTGTGCTTGCTTACTTAATCACCATCAACGTCTCACTGCCAAGACTGATGGGTTGCCTAGAAGTGTCACAGCTCGGTGGCTCTTAGTGCTGTGTGTACCGTCAGCTGCCACCACCGTCCTACCTGTGACCCACCCGTGTCTTCCTGGAATGGCCCAGAACATACTTTCTCCTCACATTTTCCTTTCTTCTCCAAGCCAATCGGCGATGCTAATTGAGTCTGTGTGCTCAGTTAGGACGTTGGACCTCATGTCCTGAAGGAGTCTGAAAATAAGATGCAGTAAGTAACCCTGGTGACTGCACAGTGAAGAAGAGGAGGGGCAGGAGGTGAAGGTGGTGTCTGAGGAGGTCAGTCATGCGCTCTTGGGATTATTTATATGCAAATTTTATTCTAAATGCAATGGGTGTGGTTGAAGACTTTTAAGTGGTAGAATGGCATGTTCTGACTTACTGTGGGAGAGGGTGTTCTGTAGAGGCTTGAGAGGATCAAGGGGCAATTGGAGGCTCTTAGTTGCCCAGATAAGAGGAGACAGTGGTGTGGACCAGGTTGGTGCTGATGGACATGGCGAGATATAGACAGACTCACTGTTTATGAGTCCACAGCGTGTTTTAGGAGCTGTGGTGTTTGACCCCTTTGCTGTTCATGGCTCTGTCGATCCTCTGGGGGATGAGGATGGTGGGATATCTAGACTGCATCTCCTCGAGGACCCTTCAGTAACTATTCGGCTTCTTGTGAGTTAACCCCCAATATTCCCAGATTTTCCATGCAGCTGGGCATGACTGAAAAATGACTTCAGCTGGTGACAATTAGAGTGTGAGCAGATTGAGCAAAACCTACCCATCATCAAGTATTGATGACTAGAAAAATAATAATGGGAACAAGCTGCCTTGAGAATGCCTAACGAAGACAGCTGCTTGTCAATCATGGAATCCCCAGAACTGTCTTTTCCTTTTTTTTTTTTTTTTGAGTTGGAGTCTCTGTCTCCCAGACTGGAGTGCAGTGGCACGCTCCAGGCCACTGCAGCCTCAACCTGCTGGGCTCCTGTGATCCTTCCGCCTCCGCCTTCCAAGTAGCTGGAACTACAGGCGCACGCTACCATGCCTGGCTAATTTTTTTGGATTTATTGTAGAGATGAGGTCTTGCCAAGTTGCCCAGGTGGGTCTCGAACCCACGGGCTCAGGCAATCCACTCACTTCAGCCTCCCAAGTGCGGGATTACAGGCTGAGCCACCAAGCCTGGCTAGAACTGCCTTTCTTAAAGACAAAGGTAACTCTTGAAAAATTTGGTAATAGTCATAGCCAGCATTTCTAGATCAGCTCCTGTGTTCCAGGCACAGTGATTGTGTTTTAAGTGTGGAACAAAGTGGTTAGTGAATAGTGCCACATTCCTTCTCTTTGATCATCTTTTAGTTGCAATGGTCAAATTCTAGTCAATGAGACAGAAGTAGAATCCTTCTATGGGTATTTGGGAGAGCATTTGATTTGCTGATAATTCCCCCTCTTTTGTCTTCCCTCTTTTTGACTTGAACTCAGCAATGATGGCTAGAACTGTGGCAGCCATCTTGTGACGTGAGTCAAAGGACCAAAAAGTCAGAAGTCTTGGTCCAGACATCACTGAGTCCATGAGCCAATGCTAAAGTCATCTGTTCCTAGACACCTTATATAAGGAAAATAAACCTGTTCATTATTTGGCTACAGCAGTCATGTTTTGTAACTTATAATCCAAAGCACCCTTAACTGATACACATATGTTATCTCATTTAATCCATAAATAGCTCCCTTTGTTACAGAGGTAGAATGCTATTTATAGTGGTTCAGCTGGTAAGTAGTAGAGCCATAATCTGTGCCTGGGTAAGACTAACCATTACTATTTTGCCATGTGGCCTCTGAAAAATGTTGATCTCAGAGAATAAGTTTTTAATGTAGCATATAGTGGATTATTTAGAAAACTAGTATGAAATAAAATAGATGTTAGCAATAATCCTGCCTCCCAAAGATATGAACTATAATTTTGGGGGATGAGTAGGTATCATTATCTTTTGTATATTTCCTATGCCAAGCTTAATATGATATGAGTCACACACGTATACACATGTACACACTTAGCCCTCACAATTCTGTTGCAACAGACAACACATTTATGTTCATGTCCACATCGCAATGGATCGTAGTCCCTGTCCATTCAAATGAGCATTCAGCCACCTGAAAAGATAACTAAGTTTAAAAAAAAAAAAAACTGAGAGAGAGAGAATGAGAGAGAGAGAGAGAGAGACAGGGAAAGGGGATGGGGGGGAGGGAGAGGGAGCATTTGCAGATGCTATCCTGCTGGCTTTGCAGGTGGAGGAAGGGACCACAAACCAAGGAATACAGGCAGCCTCTAGACGTTGGAAAATATTAAAAAACAGACACTCCTCCAGAGCTTTCAGAAGGAACACAACCCTGCCAACACTGTGGCTTTGGGACTTACCTCCTGAGATGCAGGAGGATAAATCTGCAGTGCTTTAAGCCACTAAGTTTGTGGTAATTTGTCATAGCAGCGATAGATCACTAATACTACATCTCGCGCCTGCAACTGCCACCAACTGGTCTGAATTCATCAACTCTTCCCTGGATTCCACAACAGCCTCATAACTGATCTCCTTGCTTCAATATTTACCCTTCTTAGAGACAACACAGCAGCCAAAGTGATCGTTTGGAAATGTAGGTCAGATAATGTCACGCCTCTCCCCTGCTTAAAACCCCCTAAAGCTTCCCATTTTATTCCAAGTAAAAGGGAACATCCTTATCTTGGCTATTTGGGTGTTACATCCCCCATGGGCTGCAGCTGCCTTGCCTCCAGACTCCCCTACCTGCGTTCTCCCCAGATGACTTCACTCCAGCCTTACCAGCCCCTAGGGGCTGTAACATCCCAGGCTCTTTATGAAACACACCAGGGCTTCTTCCATATCAAAGTCTTGAAACTGGACATACCCTTTGCAAGACCAACAAATTTTTTCAGCAAAATCAAGTGTTCGCTAAATGTCCATTTTACAATTAGATTTTTCTTTCTTTTTTTTTTTTGTTGGTTCAACAGCTTTTTTTGAGCACCAATTGTATATTAGAGAACCATGCTGATAAAGCCCTCCTATCATCTACTTTCTAGTTTTTAATCTAGTGAAGGAGCAGACAATAAAAAATATATAACTTCAAGTTGTGATAAGTGGCATGAAGAAAAATAAAGAAAGGTAAAAGAATAGACAATGAGGGGGTAGATGTAATATTTTAGATAGACTAGGCAGAGAAAGCCTCTTTGAGTTGACATTCCAGTGGAGACCTATACTCTGTTTCTTGATCTCATTGCATTTATTAAAGCACTGAATATAGTTACTTTAAAAAATATTTGGCAGTTTAGATGAAAGTGTTTTTAAATTTTATTTAATTATTAGTAGGTTGAATTTTTTCATTGGCTATTTGTATTAATTGCTATTTAAAACATTTAACAGAGAGAGATCTATCCTTTTATTTGTAGTAATTGGTTACTGGACTTTGAATTGCTATGATGCCTTAGTATAACAAAAAGGCACAGTATTCAAGTTTGGCATCCTAGAAAGGGCAAAGTAAAATTTAGGCTGAAAATAAGTGACTTTTATGATTCTGGCTCTCGGTGATATGTAGTTTTTAACTGAGGTTTTTGCTAAGACTGACTTTTTAACTGAAGTAGCAGATTATATTGAAGGATATTGAGCATGAGTGATTGGGTGAGTGCTGATGAGTGTTAATTTAGATTTTTCTTTACCCTGTTATTAAAAATTACCTGAAGGCTACCAATATCCTTCTCTGCCTTACTTCCTATTTTTATAGCAATTATCACCTTCTAATATCCTCTATAATTTGTTTGCTTATCATACTTTTTTCCCTCAGAAAATTCTCAAGAAAGAGTTTTTTTTTTAAAGTAAGCACATTCACAATAATGTATTTGATTAATAGCATCCTTGTTTGTTTTCACAGCTACACAGAGTGTTTGATGAAAACTGGTCCATTTGTTTTCATAAAATGACTGGATTCCTGTATAAATGGAATGTGATTAACACATGCCTGTATCCTAGAACTAGTGCTGAGCACATGGTGAGTGCTCAACAAATGTTAACTATGATTTCTCTACTATTATAAAACGGGTCCTCTTGCCTCTAAATAGAGAAACAACATTCAGTCCAGGAGGGAAACACATGCCAGGCTGTCCCCTCTCCATCATCGTGCTGTCTCTCCCTGGTCTCATTGCATCCAGCCAGATAGCATTCTCCAGTCACAAGTGGAAACACATGGAACATGTGTGTTCGTGGGTGCAGGGGTTGCTGCTACTATGCCACTGCTGTGTGTGGAGCTTGCAAAGCAAGGCCGCCCACACCTACCCCAGCTGGAGAAAGCTTCCAAGGAGATTATTATTCTAGTTTTATTCTTTATAGGATTATATAAAAACCATTTTACTGCAGCTATTAAAACAATCTGTATAAACATACTTTTTACGGCTGAATGATATTCTAGCATATGGCTACACCATCATTTACTTAATTCTCTGTTGTTGGATTTTTTTTAGGATGTTTCTTGTTTTTCATTAGTATAGGCAGAGTGATGATATTTCTCCTTGAACATAAAATAGAAAGTCCTCCTTGAGGAGAACTTTGATGATGGCATAAAAAGACTAAACTCAGCCATAACCATCTGATTTGTCATAGCTGCAATGACAGGTACTTTTGTGGGGGAATGGATGCGCCAGATGCTGGGGATAGAGTCTTGGCCTCTCAAAGCTAGGTGTGACCTGCACTCAGATCTGTGGGAAACATGCTCCGGGTGAGGGCATGTTGTGTAAGAGAGCAATAATCTCGTGGGTGTGTCCACAGAGTCTTATTAATAAGTGGGAGACACCATGTTTATTCATTTGACAGCTATTTATTGAGCACCTACTATGTGCTGAGAATTGTTCAAGCAGTGGTTTACAAAGAGTTTTTCTTAGACCATAAACATCAACACGACCAGGGAACATGCTAGAAATGCAAATTCTTGGGTATGCCTAGACCTACTACATCAGAAACTCTAGGAGTGGGGTCCAGTGATCTCTGTTTTGACAAAACTTCCAGGGGATTTTGAAACCTACTCAAGTTTGGGGATCACGATTATAAAATGTTCCAGGATTACAGCAGTGGCTGAATTTCTTGCATTCTTAGAACTTGCACTGTAATGAGGGGAGATAGAGAATAAGCGTGTATTTAAGAACATTGTAGTCCAACAGGTGGTGAGGTTGAAGGAGGAAAATAAGGCGGGGATATTTGAAGGATTAGCTGAGGGGGCTGAAGGAACAGCCATCCGGACAAAGGGCACAGCTAGTACGGAGCCATGCATAGACAGTGCAGGCTGGCAACATTCTCTGTCTCTCCACTAAGCAATGGACCAG